>JAQIXH010000201.1:0-17191 GCA_034700145.1 Panagrolaimus detritophagus
GCCAGGCCTTGATTTTTTCGGCCGCGGCCGCGGCCGGCCGGGTTTTTCGGCCGGATTTCTCATCCCTGGTGCGCACACACACACTTGTTTCACTTTTTTTCGTGGATTTCAGTTTATTTTATTTCCTTCTGACATGTTTGTTGTTGTTGCTTCTTTGGCATAGATTCAAGTAAAATGTTTATTATATAAAAGACATTGTTTATTAATTAATATCATTTACTCTTTGAGTAACAAAAAGAAAACAAAATAATATGAAGGCACAATTTATATATATATTTTTGGCGGGCAAAAAATTTATTGAAAAAATAATAAAAATTTATAACCAGATTTAAGTGGATTTTATAATAGACAAAAATGCATATATATTTTTTTTTTGCGTATTAACTGCACTTTACCCGCAATAAGTTAGTAATAAAAAAATCAAATCTTTTTTTGAGCAAAGCAAAAACAATAATAAAAAAATCTATCACTACCCGTTAAATAAAAAAAAACAGTCATTTATCGTAGTAATATGAGATAAATAAAAGAAAAAACAAGAAATCCTAAATCCTACTTTATCCTACTAAACTATATTATAATCGATTGTTTCCAAGAAGAAAAAAAACATATCAAAATTCCTGATTAAAATGCTTTCGTTCTCTTTTTTTCAACAAAAATAAAAATCCTATGATCGCTTTTTTGATGTACCACTAAATTGTTGAAAATATCGTTCCCCAAGTGAATCGGCTTCGGTCCATTGTCGAAATCGATTAACGTGCCTAAACATTCGAACATTTCTTTTTTGGCACCATTGACCACCAAAACATATTTTAAGGCAAAGTAAATCTATATTTTGTGTTTCATAAAGAAAATCAACTCCAACGGCATAAGTAATAAGTCGGGACAAATGTTCAAGTTGATTTGACTAAAAAAATATAGACAATATTAAAAGTGATATATGTCTTTGAAAAATGTCAATCACCTTTGATGTTATTGTCAGCTTTTTTAGAATTGGAAAAAATGGTCCAGGAATTGCACTTGAATTTGGTAAAGTTGTTAAAGAATGATCCCCGAATCCATTAGAATTTGCTGCTGGTTTTCTGCTTGTTTTTAACATTTCAATTAATAAATTAACTTGTTGTTTATTTATTTGTGCAACTAATAATTCAATAATTGGAGAATCCATATATAGTTCTTCCACATTATAACGAAATGCAACTAATAATTGAAATAGTGCTTTAACGTCTGAACTTTTCATCTTTGTATCAATTGCAATACCAAGATGCCCTGGACCTGTTTCCATAAGCATAACATTTCCATGTGGATGCCATTCGAATGCATCTAAAAAAATAAACAAGTAATTATTTTTTGCAAATATAACGAAAGATAACTCTAAATGATAAAAATAGTTATTTAACACTCAGTAAAAAAAAGTCGAAAAAATAAAAAAAAACTATCAAACATTTTTCAACAAATAAGTTGTTTTGTGTACATTTCTCAAAACTTTTAAAAAAATAGCTTTTAATGCAACTGATCAAAAATGTTACGAAAAAACAAAGATTTACATAAAAAAAAAAGTATAGTAACCCAAGACAGTTTATAACATTAAAAATTTGAGTTTATTTTTATAGAAAAAAAGTAAAAATGAATGTGAAACTGTCGCATTTAATATTATTTAATGTTCTTTTTTGTTTTTTGTCCGGTATAACGAATTTATTAGTAAAATGTCTTTTTCCATTTTACTTCCTTAAATAAAATATATGGCGTAAAGTGGGAAACGTTTGTTTTTATCGCTTTTATCAAATTTATTATTTTTCCCCTTTGTGATTTAACAGTTGCCTTTTTTTAACAATAAACAACTGTCAAGAGACAGTGAAAAATGAGGCACTTTTTCATTCTATTACCAAATTACTTTCATGTAAAAAAAGAGGAAATGAAAAACAATTCTATCAATCATTCAAAAACTTTAAATAAATTTTTTAAAAGAAAATTCGTTAAATTACCTTTTTTGCATTGATGATTGCGTAATTCAGCAAGTCCATCATAAATTCTAACATCAATTCGAGAAAAAGAGGCTAAACGCTTTTCTGCAGCTTTTCGAAATGTCCGTGAAACTCTTTTCCATCGAAAGCAATCAATTAATGATGCATTATTGATAATAATATTTGCAAGTTGATCATGTGGAAATGTTTTTGAAGATGATGAGGCTTCACCAAATCCGCTTGGAAACCCACAGCATCGACAAACCCCATCAAGTATTTGCAAAGGCAATGTAAGGGCCATCTATAAAGCAGAAACAGTTTTAAAAAAGTCAGATTTCAATAGGGTAATAATCAGAAAAGTAACATTTAAAAATGGAACATTTATGCACGCATTCCACGATCACTGTAACATATATTGATTGCAAGCATCAACTGTTTTTTTTTCAACAGTCTCGCAAAATAAAAAAAGAAAGAAACAGAAGAAAATATTACAAGATATTGCTTAAATAAGCAAAAAAGAAAAAACACAGTGGCAAGCGACAAGAGACGATATGGGTTGCGTTATATTTGGTGATAAGCTTTTATAGCTTCTTTACACATCAACTGCGGATAGAGGATGCTTATATTTACGGTTTACTTTCAACTAAAAAAATGCGCTGAAACAAAAAAGAGAGAAAATAAAATGCGAGATATATCGCAATCCAGGATTTCACTAAAAAAAATTTTTTCTTCTAGCGTCAGCTGTGCGGTCAAAAATGAGGAAGCCGTTACAATTTGATCTCGTGCCGCCAAAAATGTGCAAGTATGTTTTTTCTTCTTCTGCTACATGTTAGCTAAAAACGATTAAATTAAAAAACGAAGAAAATGAGATCTATGAAAGAAAAAAACGATGGAGAAGGGTTTGCTTCATCAACAAGTCAAACCCTTTTTTTTCCAATTAATGCAGAAAAAATGCAACCAAGTCAAGACAAAAAAAAAGTTTAGCTTTTAGACTGTTCAAAAAATTGTGCACAAAAATTTTTATTTTTTAAGAAGCTCTTTTGTATGTTTGCGCAAGCACTAGAAGAGTGTGCGAAAAAGAGAAAAAGAGAGGCAAGCGAAAAAAAGGATGGGGGAAAGTTTAAAGCAAGCAACAGGAGCATAAAAATATAAAGACAAGAATTGTTTCAATATAAAAACGAAGACGCGCTTAGGTTTTTTTTCTTCTGTTTTAATATTTGCTTGTTGTTTTTTTCTCTCTCTTTCTTCTACGAAGGAAATAGGGATAAAACAAAAAGATAAGCATTAAGTTTTAAGTAAAAAGGCAGGTTTTTAGCAAAGAAAAGTGTCTAAAAAATTTAGGTACAAACAAATAGTAAAAAAAAACTATTTTTTAAAGGGTTAAATTTCGTTAATACAAATGTGGACAGCAAGTGCCTCATTTTTTTATGTTTGTTTGTCAATAACATGGAAGCAAAAAATAACAACATTCAAAATAGACAATGAAATTGGTGAAAGGACAAAGGTGTTTTAACGAAATAATAAAAGCATATAATTTTTAATGTTTCCCTCAAAAATCATTTAATGATTAGTTAAGAAATTTCCTAATTTGAGACGAACGATTTTTGAAAAACACAAATTTTTTGGAACAGAACTATGTTTATAAAAAGAGATCAAAGTTAGTTTCTCTTTGTCTGGTAGAAACGAACAATGAATCGCAACAAAGAAAAATTGGCAACAATAAAAAATTTCGATACACTGTCTAGAATATCCTTTTATTAACAAAGAATTATAACAAAAAAAAGTAGTTTCAGTGAAAGACAACTTTTAAAGCTTGTAAAACATTAAATTTCAAAGCTAATAGCGAAATGTTTATTCGTAATACGATTACGATTTGAGTGAGTATGTACTAACATTGATATTAATGATTAATAGCCTGAAAATCCCAAATAAAAACAAACGGTTATCTTATGGAAAAACAAATGTAGACATTTAAAAAGGGAAAGAAGAAAAAAAAACGGTGATACGATTATAAACCAAAAACAACGCAAATGAGAAAATGCTTAGACCGCGTGGTAATAGGAAAATGTGCGATGTCTCATATGCAAAAAAAAAGACGAAGAAGAAGAAAGGATCAAAGAACATCCAAAAACGAGAGAACTTCGTCTTTCGTTGTTCGAGTGATTGGAGAGAGAGAGAAGTAAAAATAAAGGAAAGATTCGTTAGTTTTTTTTCGTCCTTCAAACGTATTGCTTCTTCCCCCTCTATTTTCATTTTTCCTAAAAAAGTCAATTCAGTCTATGAACAGCGGCATTAAAAATGATCGAAAACCGATTTTTTGACGTATAAAAAATGAAGAATAAATTGAACGCATGCAAAAACTCAGCGCAAAAAAAGGATCGATGACCGCTTCCTTTGAATTTAAACAAATAAAAAAAAAGAACAAAGTCCATCAGAGAAAAAAACCCCTTTTTTTATCATAAATAATAAAAACAACATTTAAGATTTCAAATAACAACATTATTTGAAATCTTAAATGTTGTCACCCAGTTTTTAAATAATTAAATTAAAACTGTCATTTTACTTTTAGTAAAAAAGAGAACATAGGTGAAAAAAATAATAATCAATCGTTTGAATCAAAAAAAGACAATAAGTTTCAACAAACTTCCTTGATTTTAATTTTATTTAAGAAATTTAACAAAAAACAAAAACAAATAAATTTCATAAGTGTAAAATGCACTTGTCTAAGTTTGACAGATCCTTATGTCGGTGAGAGATTGGTGATTGAATTAAAAAAGATAAACATATTTTGAAAATAAACCGATTGGCATATGATACTATAAAAATTTTACTGTTGTTAGGGTTTGTCCTGACGTGACGTGACGTCACGCATTTTAGGGGGGTAGGGTTAGCTAAATGTGACGCTTTATACTAAAAGCGACGAAGATCAAAGGAAAAAACGTGGCGTATGCGTGGGTAAGGTTCGAAATTTCGGATTTTACCGTGACGTCACGTCTGGACAAACCCTTATTTAAGAAATAAACGTATGTTAAAACTTTTGGGGTTATATAACTTATATTTTAAAATGTTTGAGAAAAGAAATAAATAAAAGATGTTCTTAAAATTATATACAGTTATAAAATTGTTTAAAACTTTTTTAACCCCCATAAAAGAATATAAAATAACTGTTTCGTTTAAAAAAACGACAAAGATTTTTCATTTTTCGCTATTCTACAAGCTTTGGCAAAAAGTTAATTTTTATTAAGATTGCGCAAGATGTATTAATAAAAAAAACTAAAAAAATTAATGCATAAATGTTAATGGAAAAAACGCTTTAACTTTTTTTGAAAAACATCAAAACGAAAATACTGTTAACGTTGCGATTTTTGGATTTCAATAGAAGAAAGGCATCGTAAACTTTTTTATAAAAGCAAGATAGAAAAAATGTCCTTGGAGAGAGAGAAAAAAAAGATGGGAAAAGTTTAAAAAAACTTTTTTTTCATTTCATTTGTTATTTTTTCCTAAACTGGTGTTAATGATATTGATGTGATCGGTTTTTTTCTCTTTCATTTCATCTATTCACGTTTTTGAACCATATAAATTTTTAACCAAAAGAACAGAAGAATAAAAGGACATGCTTAAAATTGATCTGTACTTTGTTGTTTTTTTATTAGAGAAGTGAATGTGACAAAACTTGTTTGTGATTGATAGGAAATGTAGACAAACAAATTGACAAAAGTTCAATAGCAGAAAAGTTGCCAAAATAATAATATCGTATGTACAGGAATAAACAACATAAAAACTATACGGATTATATGTTCAATAACTTATGGAAATTTAAAATAAAATAACCCTAAAAACGGTCAATTCGATTTGAGAAAGCTGGCAAACATTTTTTAATTTGAAATAATTTTATCATAAAAGGCTAGAAGACATTAAAATGTTTTAAAATCAAAATTTATAAACAAACAAAAAAATTGTAAAAACTGCATTTTGATAAAAATGCATTCTAAAATCAAAAACCACTATAAATTTTCTAAAATTTGAAAACAATAAATGTTGATTGCTATTATTCTATACATATTGTTTTCTAATGCTTAAAATATAAACCAAAAACATGACAGATTCAAGTATCGTTTATTATCATGAATATCGTTTAATGAGTCAGTCATTTAAGAATATAATGTTATGATCTAACTACAAAAAACGATTTTTCTATTAAAACTTAGAAAAAAGGCTGAATTATATATGTTGCAGCTGTTTTATAGAACGGCTAGCCACTTTGTTTAACCGTCAAAATTTTTCTACGTTTAACAAAACGGCTTGCCATTTTGAAGAACCAACCTTCATAAAAAGCAGCAAGTTCACTAAAATGGCTAGCCATTTTCGAGAACATGTTGAAGATCAAATAGCTATAAATAACATTTTTTGGCATGTCTCGAATTTTTGTTGCATTTGTTTGTTGTAGGGTTGTTCAATCTCCCGGGAGAGAACGGGAGAGAACAAAAAAGAACATTTTTTTCCGGGCAACTTTTGTTCCTTTTCGTTCTCTCCCGTTCTCTCCCGGGAGATTGAACAACCCTAGTTTGTTGGTTCCATAAAATTGCTAGCGGAGAACGGCTAGTCACTTTGTTGAACTTCCAATTTTTTTTATGATCTACAAAACGGCTGGTTCCACATAACGGCTACAACATATACACCTTTCTTTCCTTTACATGTTTTTTACTTATTCCCTCTTTTTTATATTTTTCATGTTTTATTTAGATTAATTGAATCAAATACGTCGCCACAAAAAAAAGGTTTTGAATGGCGATTTGTAGAGAAATTTCTCATTTTCTCTTTTTAAATTCCAATTAGCAGTTTTTTTTCCAAAAATAATTTTTTTTTAATTTTAACACTTTCATTTTTGTTGCCTTTTCAAACATTCGTGCTTTTTTTTTGATTGAATACCATTTATCTATTGTATTAAGCTTTTAACTGCTTTTTTGCATCACTGTTTCCCAATTTTTTTCTTATCAAACAACTCTAAAAAAAGGCAGAAAAAAGCCTTTCAATAAAAATTTTTTCATGTGTTAAAATTGTACACATGATTTAAGGGACCCCAATTATCATTGAATGGATTGATTCCCATTGTTTCAAAAAAAAGCTATGAGAAAGGCTTACATCAGCAAAATACAATTTTTATTTATGCGTTCCATTTATCAGATGATTTTTGATAAGGCGCTGTCGTTGTCCTTCAACCTCTTAATGCTATCAAGCTTCAAGATATTTACATTAAAGAAGTCAATAAAAAAAAGAATGTTAAAATTTTTTATTTTTTTTGAACAATCATTTACACAAACAAATGATACAGTAAACTAAACGTCAATGAATAAATGAAAAAGCAAATTGGTCAAAATATTTGACAAACGAACCAAAAAAACGTGGCTGTAAGATATTTAACCTTTGGCCAATTTAATATAATTCAGAGTTGAAGTTTATTTAAAAAAGAAACAACATGGATTCAAAAAATACAAAATCCAAAAATTTTTATGTAAAGTAAAAACAACGTTTTTTATTGCCTTTTTAAAAGCAAAAATCAATCAAAGAACATCCTTTTACTGTTCTTTTTGCCAGCAACTCTGTTACACATATTGAAAATAAAATATACACAGATATTACATAAATAAAACCCCCTTTTTAAAAATTTTATAACCGGTATCTAGACAAATACAGTAATCTACTTTTTAACAATAAATTTCCATTTCTTCCAAATGTTGATAGCTTTAACGTTTTGAAGAAGAGCAAAACGTCACAAATTTTAGTACAGCATTCCGTTTTAATACAGGAGTTGCTTCTAAAGCGCAACTTCTATTTGGTCGTTTTAAACATGGTGTTGGCACTTTATCAGTTGGAGTATAAGGCTGTGAATCAATAAATTCTTCATCCACTTCATTATATTCTATTTCTTCACAAAATCCAAAACGAACATGTCTTTGCGGAGAATCAACGGGCGCACTTTGTGATAATTGTGAAGTTAAAATATCTTTTTCAGAATTAATTTTTCGAATTGAAATTCGAAGGTTTTTTCCGCGTATTGGTGTTGCAGGTGCGGATGATGGCCCAACAATGTCAACAGAACAAGACAAACGACTAATACGAGCTAAAAAAAGAAAGGAATAGAGATGATGGTGTAAACAAAGTAATTTCTTCAACTCACGTGTTGAATCTCCTTTTCTTTGAATTTCAAGTGGATTTGAATTTGCACGCTTTTTTCTCGCTTCTGCTGAATTGTAAAGAACATAATCTTTTTTCATTACGGGTACAATAAATGCCATTGTTGATTCTGAAATTTTTGATACCGTAAAAGTATTTAAGTTTGAACTTTCTTCCATTTTAAAAAATGTCACACGAAATGAAAGAAAGGAAAAAAATCGTGAAATTACAAAAGAATGAAATTTATTTATTTTTTTAGAATTTAACGGTGCAAAAAATGAAGAAAAAAAGCTTTTTTTCTGACGAAAATCACTAAAAACAAATACAAATTTTAAACTGCTTAAGTTCACTTCGATTAAAATGAATGAACAAATTCCATCGCATTGTTTTGGTGGCGCCAGGCATTTAATTTAGCAAAAAAATATATAAAGCAAATGCGAAAGCCGGAACTTTAAGAAATTACACTTAAAAAAACTCGTCATTAAAGAATTTTTTTTGATTCGCCTTTTGTCTTTTCCGCTTTTTTGCTTCAATAGCCTTTTTCCTCAAACCTCGTGCTTGTTTTTTGTGACCCTGAAAAATAAACGTAAAATGATAGAAGAAAAATAAGAGAAAAAAGATATATAAAAATAGCTGGCGCCAACAAAACTAAACGAAACAAAAAAAATGCTGCTATAGATTAACTTTTTATAAACCATTTTCTGCATTTGAATTTTTGTATTATACAGACAGTGGCGCTCAAAAAAAACATGCCAAAATAAATTTTAGGTACATGTCCCACTTATCTAGGCAAGTTTCATCATCATCGGATCAGATTCCGAAATTTGACAAGCTTTTGAAAAAAAATATTTTTCCCAAAATATTTGAGCGCCACTGGAGGTAAAATAATTTTAAGGGGTTTTGAACAAAAATTGGTTATTCACAAAAAAAAATTTGTAATTTTCAGCAATTTTTTTATTGCTAATTGCAAAATATCAAAATGAATCCAAATGCAACCTTTCAATATAAAAAAGGGAATGATCTTTTATCAAAAACTATCACACACAAAAAAATGACATTGCCAAATGGGGTTTTCTTTCAAGTGTATTTTCTCCCAAAATGACTTTGTTGACATCAAAAAAAGCACCAAAAAATCAGGGACTAAAAAAGTCAACCGAACAGGAACAAAGCAGAAAAAGTGTTATTGGAAAAAAACACAATGTTTGATCGAAAAAAATGAAGAGGGAAGTCAGATGCGTGCATACTGTTTAACAACAAGATTTTTTTTTCATTTTCCTTTCAATTTTGTTTAATTTTTTTAACACAACTCCACCCCTCACTGAAAAAAAGAAAAGAAAATAAAGTTTTTGAGGTTATCAGAAGAGACAGAGAGAATAACCAAAAAAAGAAACGATTTGGGACAAAATGAGAGCGCAATAAACCCGCGGGAAATGTACGTTTTTACACGCAAATGTAAGGAAACCCCGTGTGCCTTATATTGAAAAAAATATTCTTATCAGTTAAAGCCTTTCAGCCAGAAGATGAGAAAAACCCCTTATTTTTCTTCGTCAGTTCATCAATAATATAATCTTCTTATTACTTCTTTTTCAATGATTTCCATGTCTTGAAAATTACTTTTTATCTATTTTCCAAGACATGAAATGAAAAAATTTAAAACTTTTGAAACTTTTGAAAGCAAAGGATAGTGGAAAGCCCCTGCTAAAATAAAAAAAAATTCAAGAAATTTATGAAATTGTGTGTTTGAAAACCTGCAAGCCTGCAATCAAGTTATCTCAATCAAAGATCAAAGAAAATAAGGCTAGATTATAATTAAGACCGTTCTACGTGCTTGTTAAACAAGTTCGAAAGATTTGAAAAAATTGTAGAACAATTTTTCCAACAAAGATAAATTTTTAGGCAATGGCATTCGGGGTTAGTGACCACACTAAAATTGGTTAGTTATTTTTTTCTGCTATCTGCAAAAAATATAAAAATATATTTACCCTAAAATGAAACCGTTTATCTACTCCAAGATCAAACCCTGCGTGCGGCTACTACTTTGACACATTTTTAAATAATAAATTGATTTATTAATAATAGAAAAAAATTTTGTGAATGTGGATAATTAATATTATCGAAAAATATAACGCCATCTGCTAACCCTATAAAATAGACTGGACTGTTTTGATTTCATAATATCAAAACGTTTTTTCATAATAAATTTGAAACTTCTGATTAAAATGAAGAAAACATTTTATTATTTTTACAAAAACATAAATAGGACTATTTAAAAAAAGAAATGAATAGTAACAATTAAAAGAGTTGATAAAAACAACTAATTGTGAATAGAGAAAATTCAAATGTTAATAGTAATCAAAAATGTGCAATATAATAATACAAAATTCATTATTTAAGAAAGTCTGTTAAGCTAAAACATTACCCGGGAAGTTTCAAAAAATGGTGCACTGGGAAATGTTTAAGAAAAATGTGAAATAAAAATCATAATAATAAATAAGCAAATAATATATGTATAAGTATTTTTTATATGTCATGGACTGCTACGATCTCCATCAGAATCTTGATTAGGATCTTTGACTTCGGGAATTCCAGGACTTTCAGTTGTATTTATCAATGATTGTGAATTTGTAGAAATATTTTTGCCAAGTATAGCACCACCAAATGCTAAATTTAATGCAGATTTGGTAATTTTTGTAGGACTGCATGAAGCAGGAATTTCCATAACATTGAAAAGCCGCTTTCGCATTGGTAGCATCGGTGGAGGAAGATGAAGATAAAATTTTTGAATTTTATTTACACGTTTTTGTCGTTGATCCAATGGCAAATGGATATTGTTATCCAAATAACGCCATTGAAATACAGTAACCAATTTATAAATTCTTCCTTTATATTTATATGTAAGTACTTCAGGTGGTGGAAGAGTTGTGTCATGATTTGCAACAATTGAGTCATTATATATTTCAATATCGTCACTTCTTAATCTTGCAATTGTATCCATAATATGTTTGTGGTCACTGAACATTGAATTCAATTCAAGTCCAATATTTGGATTCAATGCTTCTCTGAAATCATTTTGAATTCGAATTTGTCGTTCTGCTTCTCTTTCAAGCTTTGAAACAAGATGTACTTCTTCATCATGTGGCATTAAACCAGATTCTTCATCAGAATTATAATCAGGATCACCAAATAATGACATCTGCAAAAATTATGGGTAAATAATTTTTAAAAAAATATAACTTTTTTACTCAAAAAACTTATGATTAAATAATGCTTAAATGATAAAATGCAGTTACCACAATAAAGCGTTTAACAAAAAAGAAAAGATACTTGTTATGTAAATTATTTAATTTATGGGATTCTTATGAATTATTGAAATTTTTGATAAATTTTGTTTTTCAGCGATTTGTTGAACTTGGTAAAGAATTTTTAGTTATTTTTTTCACTCTCGCACAGATAACTCAAAACATATCAAAATCTCAAACTTTCTTTTTATGAAAATCCTTATTAAAACAATAAAAAAAACTTTTTTACCTTGACGTCATTTTTTAATATTATGCTAAAATCTTCTTCATGATAATTTCCTTGTCCCACAATTGTTTCCGTGAATGATTCAGAAACATTTGGCTTAACATGTGCCATTTTGTCTTGAGTTTCAATTTTACGTTCCAAAGTAATAACAACTTTAGAAGAAGATGGCTTATCATAATTAACTTGACTTATAATATTTTTAATTGGATCAATACTTCTTTCCCCGGCTTGTATTAAAGCTTCTTTGTATGCTTCATTAATTGGATTTAATCGAGTTTTAACAAAATTTGAAACTTTTTCTTTAATTTCATTTGTCATTGCTTGTGGAAGTGATTTAATTCCAAAGTTGGTAATATCTGTAACATACTCTTGAAATTCTTCCATGTCAATATTTTTTGTAATCTGTAATTTTTTGTTATATGTTAAAATATTGAACTACCAAACTTACATTTTTGTCTTTTATTGATTTTTTTGCAAAATCTTGTACTTTTTGTTCCCATCCATGATTTTTACCAAGTGAATTTAAAGTATCAAATAAAGATGCCTTATCAGAAGATTTATCAAAATCATCTTCACTTTCATTTATGGTTGAAAAGGTGTCATATTTTTTGTTCATTTCATCATGAGTCAACTTTGAAAATGCGCTGTCTCCAAGCGCGGTTGAGTCAAGGTCAAATATTCCAGATGTAATGTTATGATTATCCGAATGAGTTTCAGTAACATTAATATTATCATTTTTCAAATCATCAGTTTCATCTACTTTATTATTATAATTTAAAAGTATTGATTCATTATTTAGAGAAGAATTACCAGGACTTTCTTCACTTTGTAACAATTGATCAACAACAGAATGATTATCATTAAAATTTAACGGCATTTGTTTCTGCTTTTACATTCGTAAATTTTCAAACGATATAATCGCGGGTAAGCTTTTATTTTTTTGAACAATAATAAAAGACAGAAATAAAAACGATGTTAAAAGATCAATGAAAATTGTGTTAAATTTTTTTAAACATTTTATAAGTAAAACAGCCGAGTCTCAAGTGGAATTAAATAAGCAGCAAATTCACATGGAAACTCATTTAGCTTCGACATTGACTTTTTTACATTAGTTATCCGTTTTAAAAAAGTTTATAGAGTTTATAGATTTTAAAATTCGTTAAATACCACTTTTATTTATCATGTTTAACTAATGAAAAAAGTTATTTGGATAAATTTTAATTTTTGTAACTTCAAAATCAGTTTATTTAAATTTTGATTTCCATTTTATCAATTTTTCTATAACCAGAAATGCTTAAAAGAACAATACATCCTTGAAACTGAAAATATACTTGAATTAAAATTTTTGACCTCATTTATTTGCTACTATTCTTTTTTCTTCACCATAAACCATTGCTTTTTCTTTTTTTGCTATCCACCTGCATATTTTTCCCGCTCATTTTGTTCCGATTGATTGATATATCTGTCCTCCTTTTTCTTTTATTTTAACAAAATTATTATTAACAGCGTATTAAGTGAATTAAAATTAAAGGTTATTATTCCATTTTTATTGCATTTGCAAAAGTATATTTTAAGCCATGGCTACCGACACCATGTCTCAAATTGTGGTAAAAGATCTACATGGTGCATCCGCTCCACAAGCAATCCAACCTCCATTAACCAAACCTTCGACATCAGAAAAAAAATTAAATAAAGTTCAAAATATTAAAAGTGAAGAACATATTGTACGGAGACCATTTTCACCAAAATCTGAAAAATACATCAGAAAATTGGATCGATTGGTTAAAATATATGAAAAAATGTCTGAGGTTTGTTTATTGCTAAAAAAATAAATATATTTTTTAATTTTTATTTACAGAAAAATGACAGATTACGATATCATATTGTTAAAGTTAAAGAAGAAGTTAATAAATTATCTCATATTAAACGACATTTATGTTGTCGATTATCCAGTTTTAATGACAACTATATGGACGAAAATCTTGAAATTCCTGATACAAATAATAGAGATGCTAATTTTGAAAAACTTATTGGTGAAGTTATTACAAATGTTGAACCGGTTGGACCACCAGCATCAAAAAAACGAAAGGTTGAAACGAAAAAAGTGGTGGTACAAGTAAGCATAATATATCGTACTTAAAATACATTTACAAAACGAAAACCTTTCCAATTTTAGAAGCCCAAAGAAGTGAAAGAAGATTCTGAAGAGCCTGAAGCAAGGGAAGCAATAAATAGAATATTAAATGATGCAAAATCTTTAATGAGACAACAACAGCAAGAGCAAGAAGAAATGGTAAAAAGTCGAATTCAAGATCAAAAAAGACAACAACAAACTCAGCAAATACGACAACAGCGAAATTCTGAGAAGCAAACAAAGGTTAATGAATCAAAATCTGCAAACAATTCAGGAAGTCAGTCTGCTCCAGTTATTCCACATACTCAACAATTACCATCAACAAGTTGTATTCCATCAACAAATGCTCCCTCTTCTCAAACTTTGAATCAAACAAATCCAACAACTCAAGCTTCAAAATCTAGCACAAATCAACAACAAAAGCCAACAGTAAATCCTCCTTCTTCAGACCCAAAATATACCAAAACCATTTGTTCAACTACATCATCTAATAATCAAGAGAGTAAACCAATTATCAAAAATTCTCTGCCATTGCCTCAAGCTCCTGGTGTATATATTTTAGCTCCTGGACAACAATTAATTAAACAACCATCACATGTTCAAGTAGAAATGATAGCGAAAAATATGACACAAAAACAAGAAGAAAAAAATAATTTAAATCTCGCATCATTTTCTGCAACTTCTGCATCTATAACTCCGCAAAAATCTTCGTCACAATCATACGTTGTTACACACCATGATTTGCCAAAAAATACACAAATTAAAAACGATATAGTAAATTTTTTTTACTATTACAACTTTTTAAATAATTTCTTTTTTAGCATCGTCAACATTCTAATCATCTTCAATCTCATCCTTCATCTGATAATCAAAAACTGAATGCATCACAATCTCAGATTTTTGTCCGCCGATTTCATCCTACTGAAAATCAATCCCCTGCAAAAGTACAACACCAGCAACATTCAACTCAATCTCAACAAAAACAAGGCCCCCAAATTCAAATCGTTACCCAAGCACCAAAAGGTCCACCATTACAAGCACAAATATCATCACAACCGTTACCAAATGGAAGTCAGCTAACAATTAATAATCAATCACAAATTATTCGGCTTCGCCAAAATGAAGGAAATCAAACATCAGATAATCTTCAACCGCAACAACCTCATCCTATTCAAATGGAACAAGTAAAATTATTTTATACTCAACGTCAACTTCAAGATCCAAGTACTATTAATCCACAATTATTACCACATCGTCAACTTAATGCTCAAAGGCTTCATATGGAGCAACAAATGAAAGAGCGGGAAAAGCAAAAGAAATTAGAGGAAGAAAAGACAAAAGATTCTTTAAATTTGCATCAAAATCAGCAACAAGCACAAATGCAACCCATTGTTATTCAGTCTTCTAATGTTCAACAAATTCATCAACTTCAATCTCAACCACGATTGAGAGAAGCGTTACAAAATGCTGGAAATGATACAAAACAAAAAGTTCAACTTGTTCAAACAATTCCATCTAGTGCTATAAATACCCCTGTATCACAAAGGATTATAACAACAAAACAATCTCCTGCAAAATCTGTCCTACAACCAAAACAAAATCTTCCCCAACAACAGCAGCAGCCCCAACCAAATAATGTATATTTTATTGATTCATCTCGATGTATTCGATTAGCTTCAAGAGATCAACTTGTTGGAGTTCAGCCATTTACTGTTACAGGAAATCAAGCAATTCGATATTATTTGCCACAAAATATTTCAACTCAAGCAATTACCGTAACCTCTTCACCGCAAAAACAACAACAACAATCAAAATTTGATGATGGCAAATTTGATAGATTGCTTCGTGCGTCTTCTATTGATCATCTTTTACCTGATAATCCAGATCACGATTCAAAAAATGATGATAATATTGATTGGTCTATTTATGAAGAACCAAAACCTTCTAAATCAACACCCCGTAAAGCTCTAACGCCCCGTAAAAGAGGAGCTGCAATAAAAGTTGATTCAAACAGTGATGCAATGGCAAGAATTTCTCCGATTCTTGCAAAATTTCAACAAGAAATGGCACAATCCACAGTTGCACAAGAACAACAACATCAACAAGAGCTGACAATGGCAGCAAGAAATGCAACAAAACAGCCGCCAGTTCGAACAAGGAAACGTCCAACAAAAGCTGAAAAAGAAGCTGCGGTTGCTGCAAAAGCTTCACAAAATAATCAAACTCCTGGACCAACTTCATCAAATACTCCAAGCAAGTTTTCTTCTCAAAGTAGTAATAATCTACAAGTGCCTAATACAATTGATAATGCAGTTGATAGCGTTAAAAATCCTCCTTCAATTGTCGTTACTGCTGCAACACCTGATTCTAGTCAAGCAAGCAAACAAAAACCTACTACTGTAGACATTGCAAATGTTCAAATTCAACAGATCTCTCAAAATATAAGGTCTCAGTAAATTTTATTCTGTGATTTGATTTTTTTTATGTAGAATATGTATATTAATAAATTTTTTTATTTTAAAAATTACTGCATAAACTCAAAAGTTTTATATATTTCATTTTAACTAGCTACGTGCAGAGACAATTTGCGACTTTTTGTTTTTGTATGATAACATAGTGGAGGGCACTTGTGGGCATTTATTTTTTATTTTATCTGACACAGAAAAGAATTCTGCATCTGATAGGCATAATAACTAAGCGGAATACTGAGGAACTAAAAATTCGACTGAAAAAATTACGGTAGTTTTATTTTTTCTTTATCAATTATCATTTTTATCAGCATTTAGCCTAATAATTTTTTTTATCTATTCGTATTAATATTAAGATTCTGCATTCTTTGGTACGAAAATTATGTTTATTGCGCAACTTTGAAAAAACGGTGCACGTAGCTAATTTTAACATACAACTATCAAATTTAAAGTCGACAATTTAAAATGGGCATCTTGAAATTAAACATGTTAAAATTGTAAACATTTTTTTAAATGTTTAGAAAGTTCATTGATGTTATTATGCAGAAAATTATAATTAGTATTACAAAGCAAACGGTTAATATTTGTTACATTTTACCTATCTGTTCCAAGTTTAAAAAAAAGTAAAAGTTTTTATTCTGTTTGGCGTTTTGTACTTGATGATAATTTTCCCACGTTGCAGCAACAAAAAAAATGACGGGTAAATTCCATCACCAAAATCCATATCATCTTTTCCTCTTATTCCCCTCCCTTTTAGCCCGGATATTCTTCCGATGGCGAGAATGGAGTGGAAATTGAAAACATTAATGCTATTAGTATTTGGTGTTGGAATGTTCGTTGTTATATTATATTTGTTATCTGATGGATACGGATCGTATGGATCATATGTTGAAGCGGGTAAATAATCATTTAATACTTTGTTTCCTTTC
>JAQIXH010000202.1:0-17165 GCA_034700145.1 Panagrolaimus detritophagus
ATTCGGAATCTACGCTCTAAATTACCTATATAGGCGAAGTTATAGCCCAAACCGACGAAATTTATGTTTCTGTGCCACCCTATGCTTCACTTTCTCACAAAATGCGTTTTAAATAACATTTTTCAATCAACGAAAAGCAGCCGCTGCAGCCACATTCTGCAATGACATTTATATAAAAAACCGCCTATGTAAAAATTTTAAGAAAAAATTAATTTCCTTTTTTCCATCTCATTTTTTTGAACATTTTAATACATTTGTAAATTCCAATATTGAATATTGTTCAGACAACATAGAATATTATTAAGTATGTAAAAGGGATTGTACTTAATTCCCTTATTTAGCGGAATTGCACATTAAATAAAAGAAACTGAAAAAGTAAATTGTGTTTCTACAAAAAAAAAAGACAAAGTACTTTTTATATATTCTGAGCCGATTTTTTTTATTTATCCGGGTCGGAGTCGGAACAGGAGCCGATAAAAATTGTTTAACATAACACTGCAGCTGTCACGATAAAACCGAAAAGGTATACATTTTTTTCTGAAAATAAAATTATTATATTTAAAATCATTTTAATAACAAAAACACATATAGTAAAAGTTAAAAGTAAACCCGATTAACTAATGATTAATACAATAAACATCAAATTTATTTTTTTTATCTCAAATCGTGTTTAAAACACGATTTAAGATAAAAATTAGAATTGTCATTTTTTTATCACAAAATAGGACGATTCATGACACTGGTAAAAACACATGAGTCATTAAATTTTTTTATCAGTCAGCTTTTTTATGCGAAAAATAAGAAAAAGCTCTACTTTCTGGGACGGCTAAAAAATATTTACCGAAATTTTAAATGAAGAAAAACAAAAGTCAACTTTTTTTAAAACATTTATTCAATGCACATTATTGTTGATTTTTGTTTGTTCACTGATAACAGCTTGACAATAAAAGTAACTTCAAATAAAGAGAGAAAACACAGTTAATTGGTAGAGAAAAAAATGTTAAACTTAAAAGCTGCCTTTTTTCTGTTGATTTGGATTAATGGGGTGTTTGGAATGAGTTTATGGGATCAAGTTGTAAAAAAAGAACAAGTTTTTTTGACTGTTGAATATGAAAAACGATATTTAAATGTTTGGCGACAAGACAGTCATGGATATAGCAAGTTTGTTATAAAATTTTAATAACAAAATTATTAAATTATTTATTTAGATTTTATGTTACACCACTTTGTGTCATGGAATTAGATTCAATTAGTTGTTCTCGAGACAAATGGTCTAATATTCATAGACATGTTTTTCGCTTTAACCTCAAATTATGGGATTCAAAAGCAGCAAAAGTAGTCCAAAATTCTTTAAAACAAAAAAATGTTAATTCTTCACTTTCCGATATTTTGCCATTACCAATGCAAATGATTCGAATTGGTTTAGGAGGAAAGGATTTGATTGTGGATGCTGATAATCAATGGCGTTCAAATCAAGATCAACCACATGTAATGATCTTTGAATTATATACAAAACATGAACATTCTTGTACCGAAATGGTTTGTTTTTTTTGTATGTGATGTTGTAATTCTGTCAAGAACTCTTTTAGATATCAGACGCAAAAAACAACACACAAAATTTTTTGAGTGGCATAAAACCATATTTTGAATTTACAATGGTTGTCGGACAAAATGAAGCAAGAAATTTTAATCTTACCGGAAAAACATTGCAAAAATCAGCATTTTTCAGTGAACTTGTAAACAAACACGCTGATAAGAATGGTACGTTTAAAAACTAATCTTTCAAATGAAATATAGTCATAAACGTTAAACAAAATTCAATTGTACAAATTTTATTTTTCTTTTATCATTAAAAAGTGGAAAAAATTATCTTAATTTAAAAGATACACCACAATATATGCACATACATCAATTTTGCTTTTCTTTGTAAGATTTTTAAAAAATAGCGTGCAGCAAAGTTTAAAACTTTTTTGAAGTTTTCACCCACTCTTTTTTATGGTTATTTTATGAATCACGTTATCATTTTTCTTAAAAAATGATAAGCGATCGAAAACATCTTAGTGTACAAAATGTTGATTACATTGCACTTTTTTTTAGGAATTGTATATTTACAATCCAAAGACTTGAATAGATTAACAAGAAATATTTATAACAAATTTGAGATTGATGAGCTAGTTTCTGCTGCATATATTCCAACAACACAAGAAAAAGAAATAATTAATGAACTTTTGGGAATTTTTAAAGATCAACAAATTCAATCAAAAGATTTAACGAAAGACGAATGGAATTCTGTATTTTGGGATGATATCTTTTCAAGACCTGATATTCAAACAGATTATGCAAATGAAGTCTTTAAATATGATAAAGAAGAAAAGAAATTCAAATATGATTCTGAAAAAGATCGGCAGTTTAGACAAAAAATTGAAAACATGCATCACAAAAATAGTCAGAATTCTGATTCAGCAAATGCAGGGTTCAATTTCTTTGGACTTTTTGGAGGAAATGGCGGAATTGAATCTACTGAAGCAAATGATGAGACAAAACATAGCAATCAAGATGCAGAAACGTAAATTAATTTTTGTATAATTTTTCTGAAGGTTAAAAATATTATTCTAGGATAAAAAAAGATGCTTTTAGCTTTGATGATTTTAACAAAGTAATAAAGAAAGAAAATATTAATTTTAAATGGACAGGAATGAAATTTGAACCAAAAGATTTAACCCTTTTTCGTTTAAATACAAGAAATTTAAATATTTCAAACGAAATTTATTTTAAGCGTGTTGTTGTAACCGAATATCAAACAACACAAAAAATTGAAATTAAAGCTACTTCTCCCTCTGGTTTCATTGAATCTTATATTGATCCAAATTTGCGTTATTCATTTCAAAGCAAAAAATTAAGTTTTATTGATGCTGAAAAATATTGTTTTAAAAAGAATGGACATTTGGTTACTGTTAATTCAATGTTTGAAAATATGTTTTTAATTGGTAAATTATTTGCTCTTATGTTTAACGATAATATTCTTTTTTGTTATTTGTTTTTGTTTAATTTATCAGAAATTTTAATTGTTTAGAGGAAGCAACTTCTGCATATAATAATAGCACAAGTGAGACATTTTGGATTGGAGCAACTGATACAATTAAAGCTCAAGCATGGTCATGGGTTGATAATTCATCTTTCGTTTTTAATAATTGGGTTAAAGGCCAACCTCAAAGCACATTTGATTCAAATTGTGGTGCAGCTTTGTTGAGAGGAGGAAAATGGATTTCTGATAATTGTGATAAAGCTAAACCTTTTGTTTGTGAATTTAAGGAAGCGTCAATTCCATTTGAACCACAGCCAATTCCAACTATATGTCCAGAATCCTGGAAATTTTACAATAAAACAAGATATTGTTACAAAGCAATTTTAGCTAAAACCACGTGGTCTAATGCTGAAATGCTTTGTGTCAAAGAGCAAGCACATTTGGCATCTGTTCATAATTATGACGAAAATTTATTTATTGCATGTAAACGTTTTTCAACCACTTAAAGTACATAATTTTGGTTTTTAGATCTTGCGAATAATTCCACAACACTTTGTGACTGGCAGGCACAAACTTGGATTGGCTTATCGAGGACAGATATAAATTCTACAATTTTTAAGTGGAGCGATGGATCAATACTCGGTTACGAAAGCTGGTACAGCGGTGTTCCATTAAACTCTCCAAATAACTGTGCTATTTCTTGGGTTGGACATATGTGTCATGGAGAAAATTGGAATGTTGGTGCTACTATATGGCAAACCCAGCCATGTGATACCATTGTAACTTATGCTGTTTGTAAAAAAGCTCTATCGACATAACGTTATTTGAATTATACTTTATTTTGTAATTTTGTGTTTAATTATTTACAAACTAAGAAAATAAAATGTAATTTGAAGTAGTAAAAAAATATTTAAAAATCCAAACTTCTTGATTCACAGAAAAAAACGTTTTTTATCAAAAAATTATCGAAATCTCCAATCTATCGAATTAATTAAAGCACAATTTTGTTGCCCGCATCTCGGGTTGTAAAGTTTACTCCCATTGTGACATTTATACAAGGTTTTTGCAGACTATGAAATGACAATTTGCTTTCTTTTTATGTTTTGAAAGAAGATTTCAAATGATTTATACCATCAATCTTTTGAATTTGAAAAATTTTTTATAACTTTTACATAACGAAAAAGCTGGAAGTTTAATAATCCTTTTATTTTTTCTGTCATTTATTGCTTCTTTTTGTAAACATTAAACATTTTATTATCGCAAAAATGATGTGCACATTTTATTACAAATAATTATTTATCAATTTTTGTTTATTATGTCACTGTTAAAAAAACTAATTAATTTAAAAATAATGATTTATTAAATATTCAAAAACCAAATTAAAAATGACAGCTGCAAATACATTTTTGGCTTTAAAACATGTTTTTGATTGCAATAAACGATGTTGAAATTTTTTTTGGTCGAAGAAAGACTGGAAATAATTTTGATGAATCATTGATGCCGATTTTAAAAATGATTTTTTTTCAGGAAAACGGCAGTTTGTTTAAGAGTTTCCTTAAAAAAATAAAAAAAGAAAGCGGAAAAACATTTTTTAACATTTTCTGTTTTTTGAATTTTTTATTGAATTTTTAATGCTGTTGTTATTGAAATTAAGTTTTAAAGAAAAGAGAAAGATACTGTTTGTAATCAAAAATCATTCATGCCTGTAAACAATGATTAAACATTAAATAAGAAATTTATTTTTTAAAAATGTAAAAAACTTCAATTTTTTCTTTTTTTTATTTCTTTGATAAACAATAAATTATGAAATAAAGAAAAAATTGTAGAAATAGTAAAAAGAATTTTCACTGTTTAATATGCAAAATTTGGGTTGTAAGATTTAAAATCTCTTGAATGATTTGTGGAAAATCTTCAATTATTAGCCTGAGAAATTGAAATAAGTTCATTATCTCTTCAGCATAAAAATTTCATGATTTTTTTGTGTCAAAAATTATTCAGGAAAAAAGGTACTAATAAACTGTTTCATAGATGTAAATTATTGCAATAAAAAAAATTAAAAATGCCGAATTTAAATTTAGTAGGAAAAAAGGTTTTTTTTATGTTAGTTTTCAGCTGCTTTTAAAGTTTCTTTACGAATGAAAATACAGCAAAAAGGACAATATGAAAAAAAACGTGCTGCAATAAATATACATTTTTTTTTTAAATTAGCTGTAAAATAGAAATATAGTATTTCGAAATAATATATATGTGCTGGCGAAGAAAAATACGTTTTTGTCAAAAATGCATTTTAAAAAAATTTTAAATGAAAGATTTTTGTTGAATGTTTTTTTTGAATTTTTCATTAATTTTAAAATGAGTAAATTCTGTAAATTAAAAGTTACCTTTGTTTGTAATTTACTTGTTTTTGCATCAGATTTGGCCATTTTCAAAAAAAACCGATGAAACACTAATGATTTATAAAAAAATAATTTAAATGTTTTTGAAAGCTTTTATTTAAAATAAACAAAAAAAACATGTTGTTTTTAAATTCTTCAACATTTTTAACGTTATATCACAGAACATTTAAACATTTTTAATAATTTTAACACTCCTTATTCTTGTCAAATATATTTTAAAACAGAAATTATTTTATAAATGCTGTAAAGAATTTTGGCACTGCAGTCAAAAAACTAGTTTTTTGAGAAAATTTTATGTTAAAGTTTTATAAATCAAAGGATGTGATATTTAAAGAAGCGTATTCCTTTTTTTGTTGTCAAAAGCGCAACATTTTTTTCTCTCGTCTTTTTCGTTATTGTAAAATATCGATTTTTTTTTTGAGACAAAATAAACATAGAGTTTTTTCGCGATCTTCGAAAAACTAAAGTTGCTGCTTCATTTCAATTCTATATTTAAAAAAAATGACAGATGTTTCTGTTTTTTTACAAAATTTTTTTATGAATATTTTAGTCATTTTAATTTGTGCATAACGAGATTTTTCTTAATCCATTTTAATGCAAGTAAGAAATTTTGAGTTAAAATTTGATATATTTTTTATATGTTAATAATGATGAAAACAATACTGAAAAATTCAGCACAATATATTTCTCCACAGATAAAATTATATATAAAAATATTTATTTGTTTTTACTTTCAAAAATAACAATAAAATATTAATAGAAAATTATCAAAATATGTTATCAATAAATTTTCTTATGCAAATTTTCCACAAACACAATTATCTGGCATTTTGCAACCATTGCCACTTTTAAAAACGCAAGTCCAATATCCGGCACAACTAATTGTACATTTTGGGCTTACATTTCCCCAATCAATTCCAAATAACTAAAAAAGTTTGTAAATTTTATACTAAAAATGGAAAAAAGAATAAACTTACTCCAGCTTGAACGGAATTCAATTCAATGGCACTTAAAAAAATACATGCCATTAGGACAATAATAACGGCTTTCATATTTTTGCAGTAAATTATTTATAGCAATAAAATTCACAAAAATGAAATACTTTAAAAAAACGTTTGATAAATTTCCAACTTTCACTGCTGTTTTTATATGCATCATTTTATCTTGTTTGATTAAAAAAAATATGTTTATTTATTTGATTGACTCATAAGTCAAAACGGGTAACATTTTTCTTATCGTCGTTTCCGTAAATTTTGTTTACTTGTTTTTTTAATGTAAAAATACAGATTTTTTAAATTTATTTTTTAACACTAATTTTTTGCTTTTTTAATGATAATAAAAATACTGAAAATGAAGGTAAATATGTTTTATATTTCAAAAGCGTATAGTATTTACGTTAAAAATTTTGATAAAAACGGAAAAACATAGATTATGTGAAAAATTTTACAAATTTATATTATATAAATGTTAAGCTTACTTTTTGTTTTATTGATTTCCTAAAAAACTCGAGCCTAAAAACTATTATCTTCGCCCTTTGAAGCGTATCCATGGACGAATGTAGTCATGGTTTTCTGTTCCATAAATTTCGTCAACAATTCTCTGAAGCCGATTTTTATATCCTTCAGAAATTTGGTCAGAAAATGAAAGATGAATGTCTGTTTTTTTGTTTTTCAAAAAATAGAAAAAATGTGTGATAAAAAATGATGAATATCTTACTTTTATAAAAACATAAAATTTTTCGAAATCAAAATCTTCTGTAATTCCAGATAATGCAAACTCGGTAAAGTTTGATGAAGAAAGAAGCTTAATTAATGCTTCTGCAGTTTTGCGAGTATAAACTTTTGGAGCCGTTTTAAAAAGATCGCTGAAAAAGTTTTTTACTTAAGCAGAAACCAACAATATTTAACTTACAAATTGAAAACTTTAAGCTTTGGAAAAGTCTTAAGAATTGTTTCAACCGGAATAATTGAACTGTCTTCTTTGGTTATAATAACGTCAGATAAAATAAGCATTTCACATTTTTTTGCATTCAAAGAAATAGAAACAAAATCATTGTATGTAATACTAATTTTTTCAAGTTTTAAATCAAATGCATCATTTTGATAAATTTTAGATAATATAGAAAAAACATGTTGGTTTTCATTGAACATTGATCTGGTTATCCAAATTTTACTTGTAATATTATTAAAATAAAAATATCTTCCTGAACAATAATAATAACAACGATCTTGAACATCAAAACATAATTGTGAAACAATAAGAATAGGATTTTTAATGAAAAAATGTTTACAGCTTTGAATTAATTTTTGATAAACTTTTGAATTTGATGGATTCATTGTAATATAATGGATTAATGAATTACGGAAAGGAAATGATTGTCGACGGAATGAAGAATAAAAAGTATTTCGGCATAAAATAGCTTTCTGTTTTTCTTCCACGTGGCAATCATCTCTTCTTGACGAAGAATTTTTAGAATCTGATAAATCCATATTGAAAAAATTGAAAAACCTTTAAATTTGATTTTAATTAAATATAATAGTATAAAATTATTATAAAAATTCTCCACCATTATTTTATATTGTCTCCGGTCACGATTAAACAAAAAATTTTTTTATATCAATTTTAAAAACAATCAAATAAAAAAAACGTGTTTAAAGAAATGGAAAAATTTTAATCAAACGACTTTTTTGTAGTTTGTATTTTGCATTAAAAACGGACATCAATTACTATTTTTTGTTTGTCAAACATTTGTGTGTTTTAAATACCTATTAGTAAATCAATATTTGACAATGTGCAACATTAATTATCGATTATAAAGATTATACTCTTTTTGATAAGAAGCTTCTTCGATTCCAACAAAAAATTTCCATAGGTATTTTGTAATCATAATTTTAAACTTGAATAATTTGAACGACAGATTTTTGTACGACAAATGCTTCGGTTGTTGGGTCTTCAGATGTTGGTTCAATTAAAACCTTCTTTGCTGGTGGAGCATCTTCTTTTGTTGCATTATCTTGAGTAACTTTTTTTCATGGTTTCAGTACAACAACTTGTGCCTTTAATTCTTCCACAGTTTTGAATGTATAAATTTTTAATAAAAAAGAGTCCGGCATTTCACTAAAAAAATATTTTTCTTATAAATTAAAGTAAAAGAAACGCACTAATTAAAATAATGAAGTTTAGGAAATTAGGAAAAGATTCAAAAAGTTTTTTCAATGGAACAATTGTTTTTATTCATGTACATATTTTAAGTCTCTGATGGAGTAACCGCTTTTTTATAATTCAATCATGTACACTTTCTTAATTAATCTTGCTATATTTAACGCTTGCAATAAAAATACATTTGAGCCAACGTTAATCTATTCTTTTTAACCGCAGACTTATTTTGGCAAATGGACCCAATAATGAATCGATAAATCCATTCAACCCTAAATTTGATTCATTATAATTAAATATTCAAAAATTTTATATTTGCTGAAATATTTAATTACAAAAAATTTTTGGTTGAAACATAAATCGACAAATGAAAAAACATAGTTTGTAGTTTAATTTTTTCAAAAAATTCATTTCTTTCTAAATTAAATATAATAAATCTTTTTAATTCTATTTTTATATTATTATTAATAAAGATATTGTCATTTTTTTTGGGATTTTTTAATGATACCAACACTATTTTGTCTTTTTTATATATGTTTTGTTTTATAGTTAAGTTAAACAGCAGTTTTTACCAACATTCTTATTTAATTTTCAAGCAAGTCTTAATCAGTACTCCAAAGTTAACAGAAAAATTTGTGCCATCGTTATCTACCATCTTTTCATATTTCATTATTATGAAAAAAATTAAAACAGCTAAACCAGTTTGAAAAAATCAAACTACAAACTTTGTTTTTTGATTTTTCGATTCATTTTTTAACCAAAAATTTTGTAATTAAATGTCTTAGCAAATATAAAATTTTTGAATATTTAATTAAAATGAATCAAATTTCAGGGCAGAATGGATTTATCGATTCATTATTGGGTCCATTTGCCAAGATAATTCTGTGGTTAAAAAGAATAGGTTAACGTTGGCACAAATGTTTTTAAAATGTAAATGTTATATCTCGGGTACCAATTTGAAGAAATGGCATTAAATAAAGCAAGATAAATTAAGGAAGTGTACATGATTGAATTATAAAAAAGCAGTTACTCCATCAGAAACTTAATATATGAATGAAAACTTGACAACGAATTAAATTTTTTGTTCAATTTTATTAATTTAGTCGATTGTCACGGAACACTCATTGCAGTGGTACATGTTGTGATCCTACATTTAATTCGATTGCCATATAAAAGCAAACTAATTCGCAACATTGAATTTAATAAACTGTTCTAATAAAAAAATTTTAACATTTAACCAACAAACTACAAATTTTGTTTCTTGGTTTGTCGGTTGGTGTTTTTAAGAACTGCAAAAACTGACATTTGTAGCTTTAGCAATCTTAACCTTTTGAATATTTAATTAAAGTGGAATATATAATTCCAAAGAGAATTTATAGATTCACCCCTTTAAATCAAATACCTTGGGAACAAAAAAAAAACTAATGGTAAAAAGAGAAATTGAATTTAACTTAAATAAAGATTATAAAATTTTCAATCAATTTATAAAATGAAAACATTCCTGCAAGCTGCATAATTTACCGTCAAATTATGTTATCATAAATCGCAACTTTATTTTATTTAATTTTTACAGACCAACAAACATTGACCGACCTAAAAATCTATATGCAAAAAATTTTTCGTTTGAAATTTATTAACAATAAAAATTTCATTGATTATCCAAATTTTGCTTGAAAAATTTTTGAAATCGGCAATTTTTCCTTCCAACCAATTCCCGGAAAAATTTGTTAAACGTGGAATTACAAGAATTGGATAATGGATGAAATAATGTTTGCAGCTTTGAATTATTTTTAGATATGATTTTGGTGATAGTGAATTCTTTGTAATATGATAAATCACAGAATCTGGTAAAGACCAATTTTGTTCAGAAATATATGAACGAAGAAATTGGAAAGAAAGAACCATCGTTCAATACTTTTAGACTTTTGTTATAAACGTGAAATAAAAACAGAGGGGCATATATTTGACCTGGGATTTTTCTTTTGTTCAACAGAGATATTTTATTTTGCACTATTTTTTTCAAAAGAAAAAATGCCATTCTTTCAACAAAAATTTTTCTCTGTTAAAAATGGTGTCTGCCATTTTTTTCTTTTCTAACTGTGTTTATTTTTTTCATTCTGTGCGTGTCTGTCAGAAATGAAAAAAAAGTATGTCTTTTAGTTTTTCTTCAAGAAAGTTTTCAACACATTTGTTGTAATTGTTGAGAGAAACGAAATGCAAAAGAGCCTTCAACAAATTGCTTATCAATAATTTTTGTCAAAAATAAGTAAAAATCAATTAATGACTTTGGCTAAAAAAACTCTTTTGTGGGGTCAAAACATTTTAAAACTTTTTCCAAATGTATTCAGTTTTACTTAATGTTTTTTTGTTCAAATTAATTTCTGCATTTTGCCCTGAAAATAGTTTCAAATGGCAATCCCAATGTTTTTTCTTTAATTCAAATGGTAGTGGATTTGGTGCAGCAGATGCCGAATGTGTTGGAAGTGGTCAAAATCTTGTTTCCATTCATGATGGATTTATAAATACTGTGCTTGCACGTACGTGTTTTTTACATGATTAATTTATAGAAAATTGAAATTCACAAATTTTAGAAGAGGGAAGTAAATACTTCCACCAAAGTACTGCAACAGATTTTTGGATCGGATTAACGGATTTAACGCAAAGTAAAAATTGGACATGGATGGATAACTCTAAATATAATTTTTCAAATTGGGCTCCATATGAACCAAAAAATGCAACCGGAAATAATTGTGCTGCTTTAAGTTTATCGGATGGGTTATGGAGAGCAGAAGATTGTTTTAAAAGTAAACCATATATTTGTTATGTGAATGAAAGCTATTATATCCCATCTACAACACCATATCCAGCATATGTAAATTGTCCATGGCCATTAATATATTTTCAACCGACACATTCCTGTTATGGCATAAATTCATGGGATTCTAATACAAATACAACATGGAATAATGCAGAAAATTATTGTGAATCTGTATTTAAAGGAGGACATCTTGTTTCGGTTCATAGCACGGAAGAGCTCCAATTTTTTAATAGTATAACTTTTTTTTCGTTCTAAATAGAAATGTGCAACATTACTATTTTATAGAGATTATGCTTGCAATGGGTACTGCGCTGTGGTCTGGATTATATTCTGCTGATAATACACTAACATGGAAATGGTCAGATGGAAGCCCTTTAGACTTTTCCCCATGGGCTACCGGATATCCAAAAGGTAGCGGTAGTACTTGCACAGTTATGGGTGATGGAATTTGGAATGTCGATTGTAATTTGCACATGCGAGCTTTATGTAAAGTGAAACTTTAAAAATTTAACTGGAATTTACAAATTACGTTTGTATTATAAAATATTATTACTACTGAAAATCTTGCAAGTTTCTATTAATATAGTTTTGTAAAAAAAAGTTGATAAAAGTAAATCATTGTTTTTTTTTTAAATTTATGACCGAAACGAAGAAGCTTATATCATGAATTTAATTATATGGTATGTGTTTTCATATTAAATCCATTGTAGAATAAAATTCAGATCTCGGTATTCTAAAATTATAAACTGTTGAATCATAGTGCCACATTGGTTTTTGAAAAAATTTGGAAACAGAAGGAAAATTTTCCTCGAAGCCTTTTAAATTAACATTAACATTAAAAAATATTTACCGCAAATTTGTTTCAAAATTATTACGTTTTTTGTCGAAGACAACGTACACATCTTTAAGGCCAACAAGTTCTATAGAAATAATGACCACTTATTCGTACATCCCATTCATACGCATTTTTTAATGTTACAATATTAGTTCGCTTTTTAAAAACTGAAGTTAAAATAAAAAAAGTTCCTGTTTTTGAAATTAAATTTTTGAAAATGAAACATATTTATACAAAAGATGAATTTATTTCTTACGGTAATCGATTGCACACAAATACAACATTTAATATTTTTGTAAATTCCATTGCTGCTTTTATTGTATTAAAATATTCAACAAATGCAATGAAAATTTATAAATTTTTGTTTATTTTATTTGTAATTTTTCTGCATTTTTACTTGATTTTCATTTAACTTTAATTTTTGGACCATTTATTTATGCTTCTAACGACAATTATGTCTGGAGCCGGAATTATTAATCGAAATTTTGATGTCCTTTAGAATCAGCTAATTCCGTATGTATGTGCACAATATTTTTATGTCCTCTATAAAGGGCAAATCAATGTTATGGCTAAAATTTCGATGTTTTCATGAATTTCGAAATCGAAGTTAATTTTTTTAACATTTTCGAATTTTATTTTGTCTTTTTAAGAGGAGTTTGAAAGTTATAAAATTTCAGAAAAAATTTGTTGTAAGATTTAAAAAGATTTTTTTAATTTTTTTTAAAAACTTAAATTTCGTTAAAAATTTGATTTTCGATATTGCAGCGCCTTTCTTTCGTTTTTGATTACTTCCAACTCAAATTTATATTTTACCGATAAATTTTTTTAGGCAATTTTGCATATATTTTTTGGTTGTATTGGATTTTCAATAATTTATGGCCTTCTTTATCAATATTATTCCCTCCAACAAAATGCTGGATTTTTATATAATTTTTCTAGCATTGCAATTTCTGCACTAATAATAATCTGTTATCCATTTCCATCAATTTTGTTAGGATTTTATCATGTAAATTATGATGCATCTTTTGCACATGTTGAATCAACCTTTAATAATACAACTGAATTATTTTCAACTGCACAATATTATACAATAATTATGGATAGCTGGGGTAAAGCATATCATGCAATTTTATGTGAACAAGTTTTTGCTGTCACAGTTACCACCTTTTTTATTGCATATAAAATTCATAAAAAATTGAAAAAACTTAAAAGTTTAATGTCAAAAGAAACAATGAAAGCTCGAAAACAATTTTTGAATGCTTTCGTTTTACAAGTTTTGCTACCTTTTGTGTGTAATTGCAACTCCAATTATTTTTCTTTATATTTGTGTTGCTTTTGATTTCATATCTTTATTGAGCAGATGAATTGCCATTTTTAAGTTAAATCTAATTTCTCTTTTTACCATTAGTTTTTTTTTGTTCCCAAGGTATTTGATTTAAAGGGGTGAATCTATAAATTCTCTTTGGAATAATATATTCCACTTTAATTAAATATTCAAAAGATTAAGATTGCTAAAGCTTCAAATGTCAGTTTTTGCATTTCTTAAAAACGCCAACCGACAACCCCAAGAAACAAAGTTTGTAGTTTGTTGGTTTAATGCTAAAATTTTTTTATCTGGGTAATTTAAAAAATTCAATGTTGCGAATGACATTGTTTGCTTTTATATGGAAATGGAATTAAATATAGAGCCACAACAAGTGCCACTGCAATAAGCGTTCTGTGACAACCGATTAAATTAATAAAAATTTCAACAAAAGTTTTTCTCTGTTAAAAATGGTGTCTGTCATTTTTTTCTTTCCTAACTGTGTTTATTATTTTCATTCTGCGCGTGTCTGTCTAAAATGAAGTATATTTTTATCGCTGAAAATAAATCTTGAACTTTTTTAAAATGGCATTTTTCAACAGGGATGTTAAAAAATGTCATTTTAAAAACGAAAAAAACATATATCATGAATTTAATTATTGACCTAATAATGATGACAGCAAAAAATAATGAAAATTAAAACTCCGATTACAATCAAAATTGTTGTATTTGCTTCTGACGTCGCCCTGATAGAAAGATGGTAGGTTCAGGTTACTGTATAAAATTAAGAAATTTTTAAAAATGTAGTCATCGCTATTGTTTATGATGTTTAAAGACAATAATCTTCAGTTCAAACCCCATGAAGTACCTGTGCACTTCACTAAGTTCACCATGGGATACCTGGGAAGTTCCCAAGGTATTTGATTTAAAGGGGTGAATCTATAAATTCTCTTTGGAATTATATATTCCACTTTAATTAAATATTCAAAAGGTTAAGATTGCTAAAGCTCCAAATGTCAGTTTTTGCAGTTCTTAAAAACGCCAACCGACAATCCAAGAAACAAAGTTTGTAGTTTGTTGGTTCAATGCTGAAATTTTTTTATTTGGATAGTTTAATAAATTCAATGTTGCGAATTAGTTTGATTTTATATGGAAATGGAATTAAATATAGAGCCACAACAAGTGCCACTGCAATGAGTGTTCCGTGACAATCGATTAAATTAATAAAATTGAACAAAAAATTTAATTCGTTGTCAAGTTTTCATTCATATATTAAGTTTCTGATGGAGTAACTGCTTTTTTATAATTCAATCATGTACACTTCCTTAATTTATCTTGCTTTATTTAATGACTGTTTTCCCTTTTTTGGGATACAAGATGTGACATTAACATTTAAAAAAACATTTGTGCCAACGTTAACCTATTCTTTTTAACGACTGAATTATTTTGGCAAATGGACCCAATAATGGATCGATAAATCCATCCTGCCCTTAAATTTGATTTATTATAATTAAATATTCAAAAATTTTAAATTTGCTAAGACATTTAATTACAAAATTTTTGGTTGAAACATGAATCGACAAATCAAAAAACAAAGTTTGTAGTTTGATATTTTTAAAGAAATCATTTCTTTCTAAATAAAAAATAAACTATCCTTTTTAATTCTATTTTTATATTATTATTGAAGATACTGTCAATTTTTTTGGGATTTTTTAATGATTCCAATACTTTTTTGTCTTTTTTATATATGTTTTGTTTTATAGTTAAGTTAAAGCAGTTTTTACTAATTTTCTTTTTTAAGTTTCAAGCAAGTTATAACCTGTACTCCAAAGTTAGTAGGAAAATTTGTGCCATTATCTCCCATCTTTTTTTCATTTCATTATTATGCAAAAAATTAAAACAACTAAAACCTCAGTTGTTATTTTTAGATAAAAAAGAGCAAACCAAAAAACATAAACTCTTGACTCGAAAAAAGTTCTCAGATGATAAAAAAAACTAATGAAAATCCAATTAAAATTTTACTTAAAATTTCTGTGATTTACACTTTTATCAAATATAAAAAATACAACTCGCAAATATGCACAAATGTAATAGAAATTTTTGACATGTTTAATGAAAAATTATCTTAAAATAAATTCAAATCGTGAAAAAATTTTATTTACTCTTGGTGAAAACTGAAAGACTAAATGTGAAAAATAGACGGGTGCTACATTGTATTTTAGAATTATTAATTATATAAATCAACGAGAAAATCATTTTATTTTTTTGTAATAATATGAATGTATTGAATGCCAAAGCTTTCTTTTAATCATAAGAAACTTATTTTACATCCTATTTTATTTTCCATTATTGTTGAAACAATCTTTCGGAATTTTTGATCTTTAATAATTCAAATAACGTTTTTTTAAATTCATTATGTGTATTTAAGAAAATTTTTAATATTAAATTCTTATTTAAGTTTCACACCAACTTTAACAGCTTCATACAATTAATAGTGAAAAGTAACGATGAAAACCTTTCAGTTGAAAATTTTTGCATTAAACCAACAAAACACAAACTTTGTTTCTTGAATTATCGGTTGGCGTTTTTAAAAACTTGCACAGTTGGAGGGAGTAGATATATTTCCCCTCTTTTCTGGTTTTCTGATTAAAATTAAATATTCAAAAATGTTAAGACATCAAAAATAACAGTTGCAATTTTTTGCTCATACAAACAACCCTAGCTGCTGTTTAGAAAACTCTTAACACGAAAAATTATTTTAAAATGCTAAAAATATTTTTTAAAAGTTACAAATTACATTGCATATTATTATTTTTCTGTGAGATATTGAGTCAAAATTTTGATATAATTTATCAGGCACAATATAATAGGCAAAAAAAGACCCAAAATATGATAAACCATTTTAACAAAATTGATTGAAACAAAATTAAACTGAAATTAAACAAGCACAATTTAAAATATATCAAAGAGTTTTATCTTTTTTAAATTAATGTATGTAAAATTTATTAAAATTTTTAGAAATCCAAAAGAGCGAAAATGCTGAAATATTCAAATTATTTATTATTTTAGTTTTTGGATTAATTGGAACAGCTTTTGTTTTTCAGCTTACATGATTTTTTTCAATTTTGAATCCTTGTTGAACCCAGTTTGCTTCTTTTTTAATGTTTATGTCATTAAGTTGCTTTAATAATTTTAAGACGAAAACTCGCATTTTATCTTTTTGGTTCAAAAAAATGCTTATAAAAACCCCTTTTTTATTTATTTAATTATGGTGCAAACGATATTTTCCATTTAATTTAAAATGCTTCGGGTCGGTATCACAAAAATGTTAAATTTCCTCCCATAATTTGAAAAGTACGATTAACTTTGTTAACTCTTTTATTTCAATGTTTTTTTTCTATTTCCCAATTGGAAGATGAATTTATCCCATTTCTGGAATTATTTGTATTTTTAATAAAATATTCAAAAAGTTACAACAAAAAAATGCAATTTTTAGGGGCTATCCAGACGTGACGTCACGCATTTTATGGTTGGGTGGGGGTAAGCCAAATGTGACGAAAAGTGACGGTTATGGGTGGGTGGGTCTAAACCAAAATGTGACGTCACGCAAATTTGTCATTTTTAATTTTTTT
>JAQIXH010000203.1:0-17110 GCA_034700145.1 Panagrolaimus detritophagus
AAAAAATTTCAGCCTTTTAAAACGACGTTGAAAAATCGACTTTCCGCCCCTTGCTCGAAGTTGAAAAAAAATGAGTTTTAAAATTTATATTTTTAATATATTTTGTTAATTTTTTATGTTAAAAAACTTTTCGGGTAGTCGAATTTTATTTATTGTAAATGAATAATACAAAAAAACATTATAAAGAAAAAATCGTTAAAAAGTTGATGAAAAGAAAGGATATAATTTTTGAATTGATAGATGTTCACAGACGACGAGATGTACCCTTGAAGACGAATTTGATTTTGAAAAGCTGATAAAATGATTTTAATAATTTTTTGACAGAAATGCATATAATAATGGTGAACAAAAAGTCACTCAGTTTGTTGACTTTTTCTAATTTAACAGCCCCTGTGTACCTCAGTGCTTCTCAGCCATTCTCAGGCCTTAGTGTTTCTTAGGTTTTTTTTAAAATTGTTTTTTGTTGCTTTTTTGAATATGTTTTATGTTTTATTGTAAAAATGATGCCTCGGGGCACTAGCGTAACTAGGGCCCAAATTTGATCTTGTAATTTATATAAAACATAAACAATAAATTAGAACAAATACTTATGCTAATAATAAATTTATCATAAAATTAATGGCAATATGCGCGCAAAATTTCCCTTGAAAAACGGAAGTAAATGTTGAAGGGAAATAAATGCGAAAAGGAAATAAATCGCGCGCGGAAATAAATGTGCGGAAATAAAAGTCAAACGGAAATAAATGTAAAACGGAAGTAAATCCGAAACGGAAACAAATGTTCGCGGAAATACGTTCATGGAATCATGAAAATGGCTTTGCTGCCTGTGAGAAGGTCCTCGTATAAATCAAACAATTTGAAAAACTTGCGTAGAAAGAATATCGTTTTCGTTATTTTAGTGTTTTTAAAACATAAATATAATGTTCTTTGATGTAAACAGCAGCTAAAAGCTGTTTATAAAATTAAAATTTATTTAGCATTGAAGTTTCTTCAGTCGATTTTTTTATTATAATATTTTATGTATAAAGAAAGTTTCTTTTTTGAATTTTTTATTTAAAAATTACAATTTTCAAAGTTTTAACTGAAACAATAAAATATAAATTTATGGCATTTTTGCTTTATGTAAATCAAAACAAAGTTTCTACCGGAATGAGTAAATTGAAAATAGCATTTTTAATGAAATTTTAAAGAGGTGAAAATACAAAAAAGTAAAATGTTTTTTATTCATTATTTTTCTTTATTATTCACGGATTACAAGTTTCTTATATTTTACTACAATAAATATTTTTTGCGTCATTAAATGAAAAATTCTTTCACAAAATATTTAAGGAAAAAAAATTGATTTTTATCCACAACTTTTTATGATACTTATATTTTGTTGATTGAAGATTCCAATAAGAATGTATGTTCAATGACACGGTTAAAAAGTAATATATGTGTCGGCTGTTAATATTAATAAATGACTTTATTCCTCATCGGTATTTTTATCATCATCAATATGATCATCGATTTCATCGTTTTTTAGATAGACTATTTTAAAAGCAAATAAAATAACAAGTATATTTGGGCTCAAGAAGTACATAAAAACCATATTCATTTTTTTATAAAGAAAGATAATTAATTAATTTTTCCAAACAATTATAACTGATTTTTGTATTTCAAGTATTTTTATTAATCTTGAAGTTAATTTTTTTCCAACTTTTTTGACGAAAAGAATAATGAGAAAATATCTTATAAGAACGTCTCTGCCCTTGCTTTTCCAGGTCGTGGATCATTCAGCCATAATTTTTTTCCACCCGCAAAAAAACTCATTGTGCCATTTTTGTGCCTTCTTCGTTTACCATTTTGATTTTTTGAATTTTTTATATTATTTTTCTATTTATAGAAATAATTATGTAAAAATTATTAAATATAAATCCTGATTTTGTTGTAATGACAACCGCATTAAAATCATAAACGATTATGAGAAATTAGAAATTGGTAGCCATGTCATCCAAGAATATTCCCCCCATACTCTGAATTATGAACAATAACATTATTTTATTGGTGTGATTTTCGACACCTCGTTCTTAAGTTTTTTCAAGGTAATACTTGCATCAAACTCTCTGAAAATAACAAATCCCAGCATGTTCAAATACGGAGCTAAAAAAGTAAATAAAAAAGATGCTTTATTACAACAGTTTTGCATATTAAAATTGTCAAATTTATCAAAAAAAAATATTAATTAAAATACAATATACTTTTTTAAAGATATAAAAAAAGCTGATTTTAAAAACTTTTTGTCCACAAAAGAATAAAATTTATTGCCGACCGAAAGTGCCATGAACATTTTGTTTACGTTGTTTTTGACGGGGTTGTTTTTGCTGATGCAATAACTTTATTTCTGGTTTTTTCTGCATTTCTTCATTAATTTTTTGAATCATTTTTGCATCATTAACAATTTTCTGAAGTTTTTGTTTTGCTATAAAACTCGATCCTGTTGGTTGTTGGAATTTTGTGCAGCAAAGTGTTGTCGTAGAAACCGCTCCATAAAAATCAGGAGGGGATAATTCAGGGGTACAAGAATTTTCAACTGTAAAAGGTTGACTCTGATTTTGCATAAAAGTGCCATTTCTTCGAATAAGTTTATTCATATTTATTGAAGAAGCCCAATATTTATCTGATGCATAATAACTATAAAAAAACATATCCCATTGAAAATCGGATGTTGTATCTCCAATAAATAATGAACAGAATGGCATTTGTGCAGATCCACCACAACCAACAATCCAATTAGGACTAATGTCAAATGTGCGATCACCGGATATCATAAGTCCCTTTATAGTGAAGTTTATACCTTCAAGGGTTTTTTCATAATTTGTTAAAAAGATGCTAACGGGGTCTTTGTTTCCGTCTTGAAAAATTGTAACTCCTGATAATTCAAGACAGGGATCTAAAATGTTTTTGGTTAGTATCATGTGGAATTTTGGTAGGTATTTGTTATACACGATAGACCTCAAAGAAAAATTTGTTGCGCGCAAGCTGCAGAGGAAAAATACACTCTTTATGTAAATTTTTCTGCAGACTGCTCGCAACCAACTTTTTATTTGGACGGGGCTGTCGTGTATTGATAAACTGATTTTTTGCAAATTTATGCCGTAAACTTTATTGATTAAAAAAACTTACTTGGATCAACATCAGGGATTGTGAAATATGTGTATTTTTTGCAACAATAAGTATATTTTCCGGTAAAGTTAGCATCTTAAATGTTATAAATATTAATCCGATACATCACTCTTTCAATCTTACTTCCTCCAACATCTGGCATACATGGTGGTTGTTTTGGATTAAAAGTATCATAGTCACCATAATATGTTCCTTGATCAATCATATACCACGTCATTAAATCAAAATTAACAATTTCACCATCCATCATAACTTGATGAGTTTGCCAAATTGGGCCATCTGGATAAATAAAACTGCAATCTCCATCAACGGTACAGCCGGGCCATGAACTAACATTTTGATAATAGATAGATGGATCAGAAGACCATGCAAATTGTTGAGAAATGCTAATATTTGTATAATATGCATCAGCTGGGGAAAGTGTTAAATCTGCCATATACATGTATACGAGTTCATTGTTGGCATTTGAATAAGCATTAATAGTTAAACCAATTTTGCTACAAAGTCCAAATTCATATCCTTCAACACCGAAACCAAAAAGAAGAAATAGAAACACAAGGATAAAATGTATTGGAAACATTTTAAACACCATTCATATGCCCAAAGATGTGTTACTGATTTGGAGTTAATATCCATTTTCACAGTAACACTTTTATACTCATTTTTTTACAAGTTTTCTTATCTAAAAAATTTAACCTTTACAGTTTTACAATAAAAAGCATTTAAGTTCAAATGAACAAAATAATTGCTATAAGATGGTTACCAAAAATAATACACAAATTTTTGTTATCACACAATTGAAAAAATATTTTTCATTCTTTTATTACCACATTTCTCTCACGATTTTTGACTTTTTAGGAGTAGTTAGCTAGCATGCTAAAGAGAATTTATGTTCGCTAGCACAAATTCTCTTTTTTATCTTTTTTAGTAAAATGTATTTTTCTCACGGTATGGTACTTTTTTGCCAACAATTTTTTGTAGAAAAATTCAGAAAATGTATGTAAGTTTTTTTTGTTTTTAGATAGAAACAAAACATAGAAAAAGGCAGTAACTAGAATGGCATTTTCAAGTGAATATCCCTCTTCATTGTTTGTATGTTCGAAGTTGATGAGGAATAAATTGCAAAAGTAATAATGGATACTAAAAAGAGATCAGTTTTAGACAACATCATTTTTTAATTCTCTAATGGAAAAAAAATTAATTTTTTTTGAAAAACGTTATTTATTTGTGTTTTTTACCGATAAGTCAAAATTTTCTGTTTTGCGCACCATCTTTTTCATTTATCAAATTGAGTTGTAAATTATAAAATACATTAAAAATAATCGATTGTCATCGTTAAAAGTCTATTCATTTTTTATAATGTCATTCTTTTTTTCATGAATTTTATTCATAAATGTGGATATTTATTTCAAAATGTTTATTTCTATCAATTACAAAAGCCGCTATAGAAAAGAATAAAATATTAAAATGTAGTTTTAAATAAAAATTATTTTCTCAAAAACCATGAATACACTTTTATATTTCATGAAATGTTTGATAAAATCGATAAACATTTGTCGCAAAATTAATTTTCATTTGATGCTGAAATTGCGAAAAATGCGTTCGGAAGCTTTACAATAAAAACCACAGCTTTTTACAAAAACGTTTCTTTCTTCTTTTTCTGTTCCCAGCAGACAAAAATAAAAAATGCAAAAACGTCTGCACCCATTTTTTTCCCTAAACAACATCTGGTTTGACTTTTTAGTTGAGACAAGAATTTTCTCTATTCTTTTGAATTTTGCTTTTTTGTGAAAACAATGTTGTTTGAATATTTCAGTTGTTGAAAGTCTGTGATTTAAAAATGCAAATTTAAAACAAAAATAAATTAATGAAAATACACTAATTATTTTTCCAGAAACGTGAATGTAAACATTCATTTTTAATTAAAAATATTTATGTAATTTTTCATATTAAAATTATTGGAATGTTAAACTTATGACGCCATTAATTAATCCATTATTTTAGTTAGCAAATATAAATGTTTCTTTAGTGAAATTTATTGAAATAACTTTTAGTTTCAAAAGAATTTTTCAATATTTTGAAAGCACTTTTTTTTACAAATAAAAATTTGTAAAACAAATTTTTCTACATTGTTTTTATTCAAACAATGAAAAAACGAGAAACTTTTCGCAAAAAAGACAATGAATGAAAAGGAAATTTTAGAAAACATTCTTTTTTGTTTTTTTACACATTTTTCTTCAAAAGAATTGGATTTAAATATTTTATGATAAAAAACTTGATAAAAAATGTTGTTTCACAAGTTGAGAAATGTCAACATTAAAAAGAAATGAAACAGTTTTTATCGGTAATGAAAAAAAGGCGGAGTTTGCAAAATAAATTTTTTTTCAACGTTATTTTACGATGCAGCATTTTTTGGCGCCAAAAATTTTGCACCAGCTGAAACGCTTTTTTTTAACTTTTTTTTCCGCGTACGCGAATAACTTTCGAAAACTTTTTCCGAGAACTTTTCTTTAATATCTTGTTTTATTTTATTGTTTTTAGAAATCAATGTTTTAGACAGAACTACTTTCGTTAATAATTTTTGTTAAAAACTTGTGCAATCTGTTTAGTCAGTTTCTAGTTACGAACAATGGCAGGTGGTGTTGAGTAAGTCTTTCACTTATTTTTAACTAATAATATTGTGTAATTATTTTAGCGAATATCAACAAAACAAAGAAGGAAAATGTCGTCATTGTTATCAAAAAAAACAACCTCTTAAAAACCTTTTTCGTCATATTCTAAATCAGCATAAAAGTAAATTATCCGAAGAAATTCAAGAAATAAATGGACACTTTCGGTAAGGTTTTATAAAGCAATTAAGTGAGTGCTTATTGAGTCTTTATCAGAGTTTTATATGACTTTATATATGTCATGTTTTGTAAAATATTTAGAATTTCATTACTAGTATATTTAACATTTTAGCGCTAAAATTAAATTGCCATTGCTTGAAGGATCTGTTGAACCTGGAACAATTATATGCAAAACTCGATGGAATAATGGTCAAAATGTTGATTATGTTTCTGCTCAAAAGATCTGCACATTACCAAAGTTTACACAATATATTATGAATATTAATAAAGGTATGTGCTTTTTTAAAGCTATAATTTTTTTTTCTAACACATTTTGTTAAGGTCAATGTCCTCAGATTAATGAACAAAATGTAAATGAAGCTCTTTCTCATTTTTCATCTACCATCGAAATTGAATATTCTTTGATTCCTGGAAAAGTTTCAAATAAACAGCGTCTTCTTCAAAAAAGTAGTGGTAATAAAAGAATTCAAAATGTATCTGTTGGAAGAAATGTTTCTCGAAATATTATTAGTCCTGAACCACCATCACCAAATGTATCACTGATATCAGGTAATAATACATCTGTATTGGAAGAAGATTTACAAAATCGAATTGGAATTAATACACCACGTCAACGTCAACAACATCAAGTTCCAATTGGTTTTTATGATGATTTAGAAGCTATGAATAATGGTCCTTCAAATATTAATTGTAATGATCATGAAAGCCGCTTCATTGATCTTTCTGTATCTTCTTCTTCTTCTTCTTCTGATGATGATGTTGATAACAGTAATGTGTCAACTGATGATCATCTTGTTTTACCTGCAGCTAATGTTCCTTCAACTTCAAATACTACTGATAATCTTGATATTATTGCTCAATTAATGGGTCTGAATCTTGGAAGCAGTAATGACAACAATGTATCTCCAGGTAATTATATTTTTAATCCATGTCTTTAAATATCATTCTAGAAACTTCAAATTCTGTTCCTGAAACTGAAACAAATCGTTCTGAACTTGATGAATGTCGACTTGCTTCTTCTAATACATCAACTGAATCATCTACTCCAACATCTATTTCTGAATCTTCAAATATTACAACACTGGAAAGAAATGAAAATCCTGAAGATCATTTTGATGCCTTTCCATATGAAGCAATTCCAGCTCATATTTCAGATTATGTTAATAAATATCAAAGTATTTCACCACCAAAGATTCAGTCACAAGAATCTTCTGATGTTCCACCAACAGAACTACCTGCACCATATCCTCATCAAGATCTAAAAGTTGAACAAAATCCTGCAAATCAAAATCAACCTTTGCAAAAACCTCAAACATCAATCTCATCATCACAAAAATCTATTTTGGATCAAATTAGTCGTTTAAAAAAAGATTGTCGAAGACCTATGATTATTGGTATGTTTAATTTTTGTTCATTCATTTCCAATAAAATTCTATTTTTTAGATGCTGAATCACTTTTCGATCTTCAACATGTTATTCTTGGTGATTATTTGAAATATAAAAATATTGATCCACAGTTATCATGGTATTATCCAAAAGATCCGGAAAATCTTACACCAACTGTAAAATGTCAAAGTTTACATATGTATGTTTTAAAAGGTGGTTCACCATTAAAATGGTTTTTCTATTCCCCTAAACTTGATACTGTAAGAATTTTTTATATTTATCTTTTTTCATTCTCATTTTTTTAGGTTCAAACAATTTTTTCAAATGGTTTTTGTATAACTCAAGATGGAATTGTAAATAAACGTGTTGCAAATGTTTCCAATGTAAAAGTTCAAGATGAACAAGGCCTTTGTAATGTATGTTTTATTGCTTAATTTATGGAATTATCTAATGGTTTTTTAGTACATTTCATGGTGGAACCGAGAGATGTCAACTTTTGGCTTTTTATTTTGCTCATATTTTATGACAACTGATAATCAAAAACAAGAAGTTCCAATTCGGTCTTTTATGTCCAATGTTGCTTGCTTTCCATTTTCTCCAACTTTTAAAGAAGTAATTTTTTTATTCTATAGCTTTAAAAAGTGAATATTTTTAGGTTAAATTTTCTATTAATACTCATGCAATTTCTCGTCCATTTTTTATGCCTGAAACAAATATTCAGATTAAATCTGTATGTTTTTGTTGTCGATAATGTTTAAAGATTACTGTTTTTTTTTTCAGTATTTAATGATATTTGTTTTTCGATATGGTGATGCGTTTCCTGTTGATAAAGTTGAAATTCAACCTGCTGCATTTGCAAAAAATTTGAATGAAATATTTGGTACTTTAAGGTAAGCATTTTACTTTAATTTAAAATAGTTTAACAATATCATTGCAAAATGTTTATGGCTAAATATTTTGCCAATGGAATTTTTTTAAATGTTAGTAACATTATGTTACCGTAATTTTGGTTTTTTAGGGTTTATGATTTATTTCGAAGTAAATTGTTTGATTTGAAATTCTATCGTAATTTTGGTAATTCTCTTTTCTTATATGAATTTCTCGCTGTTGTCGATGTTGACTCTGAATTGTCTGTTCGTTTTTCGATTGATTTTGAAAAATTTGGTGACGTTTCTGATGGATTTATTATATTTGGGGAAATTGTTAATTCTCTCTCTGTTAAACGTTAAAATATTATTTTTTGTTTTTGTGTTATGTTTTTGCAATTGTTTTTTGTTTATAAGATTTTATTGACGATAAATAAAATTTTTGTTTATAAAATAACGATGAGATAACCGAAGAATCTTGAAAAAACGATTTTTTTACGATATATACACCGAAGAAAAAAATCTGAAATCCGTCAACAATTTTAATAAATCCCATTTTTATGGTATAATAAATGATTAATAAAAATAAGACGATAATAGCATAAACCTTTGCAGCTTTCTTGTTTTGTTTGTTGCTTTAAAACATGTTTGAAAAGACTGCTTCATTTTAGCAGACATTTATAAAAAAGAAAAATATATTTTTTGGTTGTCTTTATATTAGTTTTTCTCTTATTAAATTTTGTGTTTTTGGTGAAAATAATTTTTGAATATTTAATTCCAAAGATCTATGCGACATTACCCGATTTCAGAGATGAAGATGTTCGACAAACCTATATCTCTGTCGGAACAAAATCGGATCATTTACAACCCGCTTTTTTAATTGAATGATGTTCTTCAAATTTATCGTACTGTAAATAATAAAATTACGGCAACAGTACTCATCGAAAAGAATAAAAAAATATTTTATCAAAAAAAGATGTTACGTATCAAGAAGCTGAACATTAATTAAATTAAAAAATTTATTATTTTTTGATGAAAAACTTCAAAAACGATGTATTTATAAAGATTTCAACACAAAATCAAAAACAGAAAGAATAAAAAGCATAACACATATGGTAAAACAAAGAATAAAACTGATAACTTAAGGATTAATAATACCATCTTCACCAATCATTATCATTAACCGAAATCGATATCATTTAAATAAATTTCTGGACGACGATGATTACCATAATTTTCAGTCTTTAACTTTTCAGCAAAAGCTTTAACTTTAACCATATATTCTTCAGTGACAGTTCGATCATAAAAAGAAAGAACAAACCAAATTTGTTTGTTTTCCTAAAAATTAAAGTTTAACGTGGAATATATATAAGAAGCAGTTAGAAGCAACTAACAAAGAGCTACAAAAAGAAACGTACAAGCACAAACTTTGAAAAAGCATCAAAATCAAAATTTGGAGGAATATTTTGAAGTTTCATACGAGAAAATCTTTTAAAATGTTCCATTTCAATAATCTTCTTAACAGTATCAGGTGTAACTTCATCACCCATAAAGTAACTAAAAATATATATTAATTGTAATCAATTCCGGAAAATATGTACACAAGAGAAAAACTTACTAAAAAATTGATTGAATTTGTGGTAAACTTTCAAGAATCTTTTCAAATGAAACAAGTTTTTTCTTTTTATCGAAAACACACATATCAAAGAAAATAGGATCCAAAACTTTACGAGTTAAAAAAGCAAATTCATCAACGGTTAATAATGGATTGAAAAGTTTCACTTCTTCTGCATCACATTTATAAATACAAGGAATCAAGTATTTAGCTGCAGCACCACCCCGATCAGCAATTTCAAGCCATTCAGTAATCCAAAGTTTAAATGGAGCATTGATTAATTCGATAGGACGATTATGAACATAATTGAAATGTTGAGTTGAGCATGTTGACAAACCATTAACTTTGAAAAAATTATCAAAATGTAAACATGGAATAACAACAATTGGATTTTTATCGAAAAACCATTTACAAATTTGAATTAACTTTTTCCAGAGTTTTGAAGATTTTGGATTATTAAGAATATAATCCATCACAAATTTTGGAAAAGCAAAATATTGACGTTTTGAACTTCCATGAACAAAAACAGGAGTTTTTCGATGATTTGGAATTGCCAAAGCTGTAACTTGTTCAGTAATATCCATTATATTTTGAAGCAACAAATGAACTTAAACCTGAAAAATAAAAATTATTAAAACAATGTAATAACCACAATATTACAATACAACGATAAAGATTTATTAACACAATAATAAATATGAGGAACGATTATAAAAGTATAACCGAACCGAACAAACATAAAATTAACAACGAAAAAACGAACGTTGAACAGCTCAGCTGAGCAACGGAAAAATAGGAACGTTGCGACTGCAACGGTTCCTAACACGAAAAGTGCGACCAGCGCCAATTCAAATATTTACAGCCGGCCTCTGCATTTTTAAACGTTGAGAAAATATGAATCAATAATATTTTTAAATATCATTGATTTATATTTAATGATATTGTTCAGAAACTTCAATTTGATCTTAAATTTTTAAATTTAAAATAGATAAGTTTTCTTTGGTATTCAAATATACAATGTTTTGCAAGAAGATGCACAAATCTTTTAAGATAAATTTACATATTTTATGAACGATTCGCAATTTTCACATTGAAAAAACTTCAAACATTTTATTGTTGCTTGAAAAAATGGCTGCTGAAAAGTTGATTTTGTTTTTTGCTGCAATACTTTTCCTTCAAAAAAATGCTTATGGTTTTAATCAAAATGTAAGTTTTTCTTATCAATCACTGGTAAAATTCTTATATCTTTTATTTAGCGTATTGTAAATGGTACTGCAACCCCGGATGACGTATTTGAATTTGTACCAAGATATAGCTTTTTTATGGCAGGAAACAGTGCAAAATCCTTATCAAAATATGGTATAGCGTCATCTTTTTGTTCATCGACAGTTATTTCAAAGAGACATATATTAACTGCTGCACATTGTCTTGTTACTAATATACCAATCAACGAAAATAGTACTATTGCACCGTATGCTTGCTTTATATTATTGTTTTTGTTATCTATGAATTATTTTAGGGTTCATCGAGTCCAAGCAATTTCTGTAGAATTTCGTAAAAAAGGAAAAGAAATTTCGGAAGTATTAAAAGATAATTCATTTCAAACAAGATATTATTTTCATCCTGCATATGACTATTATAATTGGATGTTTGCTGATATTGCAATAATTGAATTTCCAGAAGGTACAAATTTAAATATTACTCCAATAACACTTGCATCAGATTATGTTGAAAAAGAAGGTTATATGGCAATTGCAGCTGGATATGGAGTTTACAAAGTCAAAAGTATGTTACTTTTTTGTTGTTTGCGGGCAGGGTTGTCAAATTCCCGGGAATTTCCTGCTAATTTCCCGTAAACCCTAAAAAAAAAGCTATAAAAACCTATTTTAATTGAAAAACATTATAATTTTTAAAAAATTTTGGTATTGGTGTACCCTAAATCCCGGGAAATCAGTTTCATTTCCCGCAAAAATCGGGAAATTTCCAGCTAATTTCCGAGAATTTCCCTTTGACAACCCTGTTGGCGGCGCTTTAAATTATTTTCCTTTTTTTAGTTAATGAAACAGATGGAAAAGAAATTTATGAATATCCTAATGTCTTGCAAAATGTTACATTACCTATTCGTTCACCTCGAGAATGTGGTACTTTGCCAACAATGTTGTGTACTATTTCATATGAAAGTTATGCATATTTTGGTGATTCTGGTGGACCTTTAATGGTTGAAAGAAATGGAAAATTTTATCAAATTGGTATTACGTCTAGAGTTTCAACAGTTCATCAACCTAGTTTTGGTATGTTTTAAACATGTTCTATACTTTCCTGACTTTTCTTTACAGATTATTATACTCGTATTTCTATCTATTGTAATTGGATTTCAAAAATAACAAAAGGTGAAGCAAAATGTGAAAAATTACCAGAAGATTCAAATGTAAAATCATCATTTAATTAGCCAAATCAAACACCGAAGAACTTTTTCTGTTCTTTTATTTGTGTAAGTTTTTTTTATTGAATGTATTTGAATAAATAAATATAAAATTATTTTTGCTATATGCTTAAAGTTTTTGTTTGATAATCTCTAAAATGTGTTAATGATTTTTGAAAGAAAAGAAAATATTTTAAAAGAGTTTCGTCAAAAAATTTATTAAAAACGACATGTGATATTTCAAAAGATCTTTAGAAAAAAGTAACAATGCTTAACAAAACTTTTTTTTTTCAAAACAGAAATTATTTGAATGAGCCATTATTTGAAAAACATGTCAAGAAAAAAATTTTATTGTGATAAAAAATAGCAGAGAACTTTTAAAGGAAACATTTTACATTTATAACATTTTTTTATATATTTCATTTGTTAAAATAATTTAATTATCTTCTATTTATGCACAAACGTTTTTAGATTATTAAACAGCTATTCACTTTTTTAGTATAATTTATTATTTACAAAATATTCTAATAAGCATTTTTTTAAAATATTCATCAAAAAATTACGAAATTATTTTTATGAGAGTCGTCGTTTACGAATAAAAAGAAGTCTACCAGTTTTTGTAAAAAACATCGTCAAAGATGTTTTGTTTTTCTATCGTCTGCGATTTTTGTCAAAGAAAAATTTTATGAATATTTTATAAGTGTTAGAAGAAACTTTAACAATGCAAAAAAGAACTAGAAAATGTTTATGTAATAAGGTGAAAAAATTATTAAGAAATATGGTGGACTAAAGATAAAATCGTTATTAAAAACACAAAGTCATATTTAAACACGTACAAAAAAATTAAAAACTTTTATAACATTTTCAAAAATGCACATCAGTATTTTATTTTTGTACTTACTCAATAAACAATGTACATAATTTAAATTTGTTTATCATTAAATATATCTTTTTAGAAAAAACAAATATGTCACAAAAATATATCAGAATAAGGTCCATAAACAATTTTTATAAGTGTAATTGAAGATGGAGAAAAGTTTTCATATATAATGTAAATATGCCTTTAATGTACTATTTTTCATTTTTCGAAAATTTTGTAACAATAATGTTTGTGAGAAAATCCAATAAAATTAACCCATAAAAATTTGTTCTTTTTAAAATATTCAAATGGCTTTTTATGCGAACTGGTTTTAAAAACTAAAACCTTATAACACCAAAATTATGCGCTCCCCTTTTTCCATAACCAAAAAAAAGTCAACAAATGTGTAACCAATAAATAAAAAAGCGTCTTTCGATTTTGTTGCTTTTTGTCATTTTTTTACATTCAATCAAAACTTTTTGTATTTTTTAGTATTAATGTTATTTAAAAAAATTTAAAAAAGTTTTTTCTTTCACAGAAATGCATTTGTAAATAAAACAGTACAAATTAAAAATGCAAGAACGGTATTAAACACTAATTATCATCTTTTAATCCCATTATATCTATATTCTATAAAGTTATTTTAAAAGTATAATATCTGACAAATTCCTTATAAATAATTTATAATAGTTTTATTTATAATGAATGCATGCCATCAACAGATAATGCACTATTTTTTATTTTTCGAAAATTTTGCAACAATAATGTTTGTCAGAAACGCCAATAAAATTGACCCACAAACATTTATTATTTCATAAATATTCAAACGGCTTTTTGCACAAAATGGTTTTGGAAAAAAAACGTTAAAAAACAAAAGTTTGGCGAGTCACCTTTTTTCACAATCAAAGAAAAAACCAAAAATATAAGATTAACTGAAGAACAACATTTAACATTTGTGCAAAGGAGTAGTTAATTTAAAATCGAAATAATAAAGTTGGAATGGAAAAATTTGAAGATCATGATATCGAAATCTTCACAATCACAATATACAAAATTGCAAAAAACAATGAGAATCATTTTGCATTTATAACGTTTTTTTAAATATTTTATATTTATTAGTTAAAACACTTTAATTATTTTTAGTTTTTGCATAAACGTTTTTAGATTGTTTATCCGTTATTTACAATTCACTATTTAGTATAATTTATCATTTACAAAATATTCAAACAAACAAACATTTTTCGCAAAATGCAAAAAGAACGAAATAAAATTTATGTGAAAGTCATTTTTCTTGTCGGAAACAAAAACATTTTTATAAAAGTGTTTGTTTTTTCAAAGAAAATGTTGTTGAAAAACAATTATTTGAGCTGCAATGTCTCTGTTCAACTTTAAATATTAAATGTTCAAAAAAAGCTTCAGCACTTTGGTAAATTTCACACGTCTATTATTTTAGAAATCAAGAAAAAAACTCTTTTTTTCCGATTACAAAAAAATGAAAGAAAATTGTAGAGTTTTTTTGCATGAAAAAAAACAACGTTTTTGTAAAAATGGCACTGTTTCCGAATTCCCCCCCCTTTTTTTTCATTCACAAATTTGCATAAAATTAGTGAGTTTACGTTGAGAATTCAAAAGGGTGGGCGGGTGGGTTGAATGAGCGGTTGTGTTTTGTGAATGAAAAAAGGGGGGGAATTCGGAAACAGTACCGTAAAAATTTCTTTTTTCTTGATTTCTAAAAACAATAGACGATTTCAACATTTTTTAATTTTTTGTTTAAAGAGACCACTAACTTTTGCTTAAAAAAGTGCATAGAACTAGCGTAAAAAGTGAGGGAAACTTTTTTACGCACTGCATTTTTCTGGGCAATTGTCTTTCGAAGACGACTAATTTAATAATACATTAAAACAAAAATGCATGTTTAAAAATTAAAACAAAAGTAAAACTGAAAAGTAAAATAAGGTAATCACAAATAAAAAACTGAAGGTTGCAATTTCGTGTAACCAAATAAGTTCATTTTTTGCAAACAAATAAAATATTAAAATCAAAGAATGGAAGTTGAACAGGTTCAACGCTTTCAAAGCCAGCCTCTTTTAACATTTCAGCTGCAGCAGTATTCGTCCATTTATATATACTATAATCATCTTTTGGATGTAAGCATCTCCAAACGCATGTAACATTTGCAGGTTGTAATGTAAGATAAAGTTGTCCACTGATAAGTTGTGAAATTTGTTTAACTTTTGGTTTACATTCAAATGAAGGATCTTCTTGCTGCCAAATAAATGAAACAAATGTTGGACCCCTGGGATCAATTTCAGTTAAATCACATAAATCCAGTAGGATATTTCCATCGCTGTTGCTGCTTTCAAAGGTATTAAATGTATCTAAAATTAATAATTTAGCCAAAATAAAGCAGAAAAAAAACAAACCATTTAAATCAGAAGTTAATGGCTGGCAATAATCATCAGATTCTTCAGAAAAATATGTATAAAGAAATCATAAAGTAAAAATGGCAAAGAATGCAATAATCAAAGCTATTACAACACAATTCATTTTACAGGCTGCTTTGTATTTAAATTATCTGGTAATTCTTCACATTTTACTTCATCTTTGGTTACTTTTGTAATCCAATCACATTGTAAAGAAAATCGGGCAGCTAAATCTAAAAATTGTAAAAAGTATATAAAAAGCAACATTGAAAAAAATATACTTATAACAATTTCAGGAAGGGCTTTACAGGTCAACGATGCAACACCAATTTGATAAATTTTTCCATTTCTTTCAATGATTAAAGGTCCACCAGAATCACCATGATCAGAATTTTTTTCAAGATTAGCAGTAGCAATAAAATCAAATTGAAGTTTCTGAACAATATCATTAAATATAAATCAATGATATTTAAAAATATTATTGATTCATATTTTCTCAACGTTTAAAAATGTAGTGACCGGCTGTAGATATTTGAATTGGCGCTGGTCGCACTTTTCGTGTTAGGAATCGTTGCAGTCGCAACGTTCCTATTTTTCCGTTGCTCAGCTGCGCTGTTCAACGTTCGTTCTTTCGTTGGTTATTTTATGTTTATACGGTTCGGTTATACTTTTATATAATATTATCGTTCCTTGTATTTATTACTGTGGATATGCGTGCTCCACCGATCCAACCCATTTATGTTAAACAACAGAATGAATATACTGGCCATGGTCCAGCTGTGGTACAAGTTTTTCGTCCAACAATGGAAGAATTCAGTGAATTTAATAATTATGTTAAGAAGATTGAAAGAGATTTTGTTGCTCATCTAACATGTGGTATTTGTAAAGTATGTTATTAAATGTACTTATTTGTGCATTTTTTTGTCACATTTGGGATAACAAGTTTTTTACAAAATAATGTTTTTGTTTTTTATAGATTATTCCACCAGAAGAATGGAGTGCAAGAAATCGGCCGTATTCTGTTGAAGAAATTGATAATATTATTATTGAAAGGTTAGTGTCTCTTCTTTTTTCTTCATGAGAACGTAGTAAGACTTTAAATTTTTTTCATCGAAGTCATTCATCATTTTTTTGTTGAAAAATGATGATTTTTGGTGCCAAAATTGAGTTAGCTCTGATGCAAACAAAATCAAAAATTTTTGCAAATGAAGCTCAGCTCCCATCCTTTCTTTAGTTGCCCTTGGAAAGTAAAAATTAAGCTTTTACAAATTTTTAGTCCTGTAAAAGAAACAATTCATGAAAAGCATTATTATCCTGGCGTTTATGATAAGACGAATGAAGTTTACAGAAAGGTAATGAAAGGTGGAGAATTTCGCAAGATGTCAAGGTCAAAAGGTTACAAAACACCTGATAAAGGAACTATTGAAGAACTTGAAAAGTAAGCTTTTTTTGTCTTTTAACGTAGTAAAAATGCCACCTTTAGACATTATTGGCGTACAACTGCTGTTGGTGAACCTATTTATGG
>JAQIXH010000204.1:0-17086 GCA_034700145.1 Panagrolaimus detritophagus
AAAATATATTTTTTAATTTTATAATTTGGACAAAAAAGGTTACAAAAATCATCGAAAAGATTTTTTAGATTTTGATAAGCAAAAATCACATTTTTTGATTTTTATCATTTTTCTTATTCTTCATCAAAAATTGATAGCGAAAAAAAAATGTTTAAAAAATTCAGCAAATTTTTAACTTCAAAAATAATCCTGTCTGGGTACTTTAAGCATCCAACAACTTTTTACCACTTAAAACTAATACGAACGCCTACTTTTCCTTTTTCGGTAAAAAACCGTTCCGGCACTAATAAAAAATTCCACCGAAAACAGAAAAAAAGGTAAAATGGCACACGCAAACACTCATATAAACATTTTTATCTAACAAACAAAATTAAATCGTTCAAAAGAAACTCAACAAAAAAACAGAATGCAAAAAAAAACAGATTAAAAGAATTATTGAAAGCTACTTTTTTGTGAGAATATTGGTTTCTTCAAAGAAGAAGAAGAAGATGAAAAAAAGAGACTTAATTTAATCTGTTCCTTTTTGTGCATATTTGCCTCTCTGTCTTCCATATATTTTTTTAATGGAAAAAAATAGAAGCAAAAAAGATGTATTACTTCTTTCTTTTTTTTTCTTTTACTGCTTCTTTTTTACTTGTAATGTTCATACTTGGTTGCAAAAGAAGAAAAACAGAAAGGAAGCACTTCAAAAACGTCTGCCTCTTCCTTTTATTTTTTAGTGGGTGCGAAATAAAGCAATAGAGTATAACATTACTGCTTTAAAAACATTTCTTTTTTTGTGTTTAACAAAAAATATCTAAAAGACGGAAACGGCATTTTTCTTTCTTTTTTTGTGCCAAAGGTAGTAATAGACTATGAAAAGAATAGAATACATTTTCATTTTTTAAAAAAACGAAAAAAAAGTGTTCACAAAAAAGAAGTTTTTTGACGCCAAAAAAAAAAAATTGAAGAAAAAATAATTATAGGTTTTAGGGAGACTAAATTTTGTGAACATAGTTATCGCTAAAAAAATGTTTGACTTCTGAAGGCTCCAAGTTTAAAAAAGTATAAAAAAAGCAAACAAAAAATGTTTACTGGTTATGAAGTCTAGACAGCAGACTATGAATAAATTAGCAGAAAAAAAAAGTTTTAAGAAATTCGAATAATTTAATTGCTGAACACCCTAAGTGTCTTTCAGAGGTAATGTAAAACAAAACCTATTTGAACCACAAAACAAAAAATTGAATTTTACCAAAAAGATTTCGATTTTCAAAACATAATATCCTAGACAATAAATCTCTATCCCTGTCTAGTCAAAACCACTTAAAAACCCAAACGCCCCATGAAGTTCTTTTTTTAAATAAAAGCATTTTCTAAAAACTGCTGCTACCTTATATACCATTAAATAATAATAAATTTTTTAAAAAATATTTTTTTCTCGTCCATTTTTTTCTCTCTCACAAAAAAATCTCAAATTTCAAGCGTTCCTCATTCTCTCTTTCCTTTTTCCAACGACAACTTCATCATCATCAACAAAAAAAAAATTCAATGACTATGTTATTTGGCCACTTTGGTAGTAGTTGTACATAGATATAGGTAGGTAGGAAGAAGAGGTTGTTGATTGTCACCTTTTTCTTCCCTTTTTATTCTTGTATATTTGAAAAAATATAAAAATGTATTATATTTTTTTTGTGTATTTTACACGCAAAAAATGGATATATGGAAGTTAAATGAACTCTTTCTCACTCTATGAAACTCACACAGTGAGAAAAAAAAACGTGTTGTTGGACGTTAAAAAAGCACATCGAACACGAAGGAAAAAAGACACGTAAGTGTGAAAAGAGTGTGGAGGTTATGTTCCTTTTTTTATTTTTGTTGTTCACTTCACTTTTGCTCCACCCTGCGCAAAATATATTTTGCTTTTACTTATGTTAAAAAATATTGGGTAAAAAAGTCAATGAAAATGGCAAAAAACTTTTTACAGTTTTTGGGCAAAAAATTAAATGTTCATTAAAAAACTATATAATTTTGAAACAAAATGGCATTTAAAAACCGGCAAAATTTAATTAATAGAAAAACAATAGCAAAAAAAGTACAAAAAAGATTTATCGATTTTGCTTTTGAGTTATTAGTTTTCTGTTTTGTTAAAAATCTCTAAAAAGCAAAAGTGAAAGGTATTAGTTTAGCAAAATTTATATGCACCATAGTAACGTGGTATTATTAATTGAAAATAGAAAGGTGCTAATAATAGGCGTGGTGAAAATTTTTTTTGCAGAAGAAAAGTACAAGGATTCAAAAATCAATTTGCAAAAAAGTTAAAAAAGTGAAAAATACAAATAAGTGTTGAAAATATTAAATTTAATTAGAAAAAAGCACAAACAATTTTTTATTTACTGGCATTAAAATATTAACAAAAAGTAGAATTACCGAAACTATACTTTTCTAGACTAATAACAATTAATTAAAACAATTTTTTCCTAAAATAATTGTTGTAAATATTTTAACATGAATGTTAATTAAAAATTACAGATTTCATCAACATAGTATTGTTCGACCAAAAAAGGAGTAACCAATTTTTTGTTATAATATTTTTTTTCACATTTTATAAACCATTTTAAATTTGTGAATGTAATAAAAAAATATTGTTTAACATGTCATATATCAGTTTTAATCTGTCAAAAATAAAACAAAAAAAGATTTGACAAAAAGCAACCATGGCACAAAAGACAAAAAAAATTTCATTTTTACAAAGTTAATTCAAAAGAAAGCAAGTTGACTCCATAAAAGAAAAAGAAAAACACAAATCCGTTCCATTTTCTTTTCTTTTATTATTTTTCTGCAGCTTCAGAAATAAAGTGAGAAAAAAACAGGATGAAAAAAAGAAAAGCAAAGCAGCCGATGGCTGTTTTTTTTCTATAAAAAAGCGTTCAAAGAAAATGGGACAAACCAATTTCCTTTCCATAGTTTTTTAATGCTTTAGGGCAAAAACAGAAGAAAGAAGAAAAAAGAAGAAGCTGACATGCCAAAAACGGCACAAAAAATAGAATGAAGAAAAATTTTTCACGTCGTCTGGATTTTTAAGTAAACAACTTTCACATTGGCAGTCTTTTTTTTCATGGCATTTTTAAAAAAAGTCATTTTTTAGTAGTTGACATTTTTTTAAACTAAAAAAAGTAACATTTTTTTGTAAAAATTTTGAAAAAAATGTCAAAGATTTTGAAACAGGAAAAAAACGAGATTGAAAAAAAAGGGATTAGAGGAGTCTGTTAGTTGGAAAATGTGAAAAAAAAATGTTGCAAAAAACATGTGAAAAAAAAGAAAGAAAAAAATTTGAAGTGCAGTAAAACTTGTGTTTTGTACAACTGCAAAATAAATGGAGGGGGTTTACTCAACCGGAGGAAAAACGTTTAAAGAATTGTTGCAAAAGTTGATAGTTGTCAACAGGCAATAATTTTTGTGTTTCAATAGCTTTTGAAGAAGCTTGAAAAAATCTTTTTTACAATGGAACCGTCGGACATGATTATGGCATTATTGAAAAATAGGTATTTCATCGTATTCCCCATATGTTCAAACTTATTCGTGCAAATTTTCAGCGGCCCATGGACACTTCACTGTTTTTCAAATATACTACATATAGAGTTAATCGCCTGCTACTTAAAACTTCATACTTAAATTTTAAAGGTTTTTTTTGGACTTTTGACGTTGTAATTCGTCCCAAATGATTTAAAATGCTTATTGGAATGTTTTCCAGACCAAGAAAGAGATCTGCCTTGAAAAATTTAAATATTAAGTTTTAAGTAGCAGGCGATCAACTCTATGTGTAGCATATTTGAAAAATAGAAAAGTGCCCATGGGCCGCTGAAAATTTGCAGGAATAGGTTTGAATATGTAGGGAATATGATGAAATACCTGTTTTTCCAAAATGCCATAATCTTATCGGACGGTTTCTTTGTTAGAGTTAAAAATTTTGCACTATTTTATTATCAACTTTGAATGTCTAAATTTGATATCACTTACCCCTATCATTAAAGTTTAATGACGCTATCGACCTTAAAATAATCCTCCCTTTTAAAATAGACAGCTTTCATGCTAAAAATATATTTCCACCACCTCCACAGAAAAAAAGCGCATCATTCTCTTTTAATTTCACGTTCATTTTTTTGTTTTTAATTTTCCTATTTTTCACTCATCTTTTTTATAATTTAAGAAAAGGGTTCCACAATTGACCTTTCAACATCCTCATCATCATTGTAATTATGGATTTTTTCTTCTTCAAATAAGTTTGAAAGACACATTAGTGAACTTTTTAGAAAAGCAGAAGCAAAAAAAGAAGTAATTCAAAGAAAAATCCATGGAAAATAAATAAAGACCGATTTTAAAGTTTTAAATGTTTTTCAAAGTTGAAATAATTCAAAGATTTCAAGAAACACGCAAAATATGTGAGTAAAATCCATTTTTCGAAGAAGAATTTAAAACAGAACAGATGGATTTAATGAAAAAATTGTGAGATAATTTTAACCATCTGTTAGAGGACTAAGAAAAAAGTTTTTTTTTGATCTCAAAAATGTAGATCAAGTTTTCTCCGTTAAAACAATGTAAACTAAAGAAATGAGTTATAAAATTAAAAATTCTGGTTAAACAAACTCATATTGAAGGATGTGATAAAACCCACATCCAGAAGTTGAAGTAAACCAAATAAAATGAATGAAATGAAATTTAGTGAAACAAGTTTTATTTCCTTTTTTGTTCTTAATTTTTAAAATTCACATTTTAATTCTCACGATGACCGGAAAAGTGATAGAAGAACGTTAACAAATCAAAAAAAGAATGTCAAATATTTAGGTGACAAATTTAATTTTTATTTGAGTAAGAATGTCTGAGAAAATTTTCGAACGCCTTTGAAAAAAATGGAATATCATATTTCAACGAAAATGAATGAATCAAACAAATTAAGAACAAATTGCAGACGTTCAAATGAAAAAAAAAATTGATGGGATTAATTGATAAAAAAAATGTTTCCAAAAAATTCTTTTTTTTGTGACTACAAATTTTCTTCAAACTTTAAAAATACATTTCAGAATGGCTGTTTTTAAAAGAAAAACTTTTGTTTGATGAAAGATTTACTTTTAATGCTGTATTTAATTTTTTGCCTATCGCTAACTGATCTCTAGATTTTTAGTTAACTTTTTAATTTTGTACAAATTTTCACATCAAACTTTTTGCAGCTTTTTCCTAATTTAACGAAATTTTTCTCTGCAAAAATTAAATCTTATTAAAACTACACTTTTGAAATTTTTTGTAAAACCGTACATTTTTATTCCTAAAATAATGCACAAAAAATGCCAACCGTAGATCTACTAAAATTTCTTAACAAGAAATTATATAATTCTGTTTTGCCCGATTTATATTAATTTTTTAAGGATTGATAAACAATCTTTTAAAAATGAAAAAGCTCGTAATAACGCTTTTTACTAATACCTCAAAAAATTTAGAAACAACATTTTTGACTCATTTTTAATATTTTAAACGCTGCTGTAAAAACATAAACAATGCAACTCCATTTTACAATGCCTATTTAATTTTTTGAACGAAATTAACAAAAAATAATAAGGGTCAAACTTCGTTGAATGTCCAATATTGTTTTTCCTCCTCCATGTTCATTGAACAAAAAAGAATTAAACCAATAAAAACAAATGTCTAGAGACTTCTTCCTGACTTCTTTTTTATGACGAAATTAGACCTTCAAAAAATTTCCTCAAAAATATTTTTTCCTTTATGAAACGAAAAAGCCAAAACAAATAAACCTCCATCTTTTTTTAGAGGAACACCTAATCAAATTTTGCTATATACGTTTTTTTGCAAATGACATTGGTAGCTTTTTTTCATCATCATCAAAATTAATATCGGTTGCCACTTTACAAAAAAAAAGATGACGAGAAGAAGTGTATACTTGTACAAAGGTTACGGAAAAAATGAGGAAGGGATGAAAAAAAGCTCCCAATGGATTTCATTTGCTTTAAAATAAGCTGGAACGGAAAAGCAAAGTGGATTCTTCCAAAAATGGGGTGAACGGGGATTATAAAAAAAGAGGGATATCCAAAGTCCATCAATATAAATATATATGTATTGCGGAAGATAGATTAAATTACTCAAAACCTTGTCTGCTTACTTTTCCCATAAAAAAAGCTTTTTTCCGTTAAAATTTTATTTTATAAAATCCGTTCGGATATGCTTTAGTTTCGATACAGGAAAAACAAATCCCCTCATTTCATTAAAACAAAACCAAATAAAAAAAGTGATTCAATTTCGGTTTTTCTTTTATCCTTAGTTTTTAGGGTTCAATTAGTATCTTTTTATTTCTAAAATTAAGAAAAATTGTTTAATTTTAGAAACAAAAAAAAAAGATTAATGGAAAAATGTTTTTTAAAAATATAAAAAAAAACATGATAGATTAAAGCTCTCGAAAAAAAAAGATTTCTTCAAAGACATTACTTTTGGGAAAACAAAAGTAAAAATTAAAAATAGAATTTTGTACGTGAAAAATGAAAAAGTATAAATATGGTAAAAATACAATTATATAATTTTTTGTTAATAAATTTTAGTAGATATACGGTTGGCATTTTTTGTGCATTATTTTAGGAATATAAATGTTCGGTTAGACAAAAATTTCAAAAAAGTAGTTTTAATAAGATTTAATTTTTGCAGAGAAAAATTTCGTTAAATTACGGAAAAGCTGCAAAAAGTTTGATACGAAAATTTATACAAAATTTAAAAGTTAATTAAAATGCTAGAGCGAAATTAGTTAGCGACAGGCAAAAATTTAAATACGGCATTAAAAAGCAAAGTAAATCTTTCATCAAACAAAATTTGTTTTTAAAAAAAAGCCATTCTGAAATGCATCGATATTCTGCTTTTTTAAAAAATTTCATGAACAAAAACAAAACAAAAACATCAAAAACAAACTTTGCCACAGCCGTCACTCTTTTTTTTGCAGCTGTTTCCTTTCAAATTTCCTTCCATCAAAAAAAAGAAAGAAAAAGTCATCTAAAAATCAAAGAATGCATTTTTTTATGCAAATTTAACTCATAAAGCATGAAACCATTTTTAATGAATCAATAAAAAATTTTTTTAAGCAAAAGAAAAAAGCGTTTTTTAAACAGCTTTTTTTAAATGGAAAGAATTATTAATAGCAAAGGTGACAAAAAAAATAATATACAGAAAAACAGAAGAAGGGGAGACATAAATAAATGGTTGCTACGGAAATGGCCTTGTTTTTTGGTTTTTAAGGTTTCACCGAAAATTTAAAAAAGGCGCAAAGCTTTTTCATGCCTGCTTTTTGTAACCGAAAGAAAAGCAATCGAAACCTTAAACGTTCGTTTTTTTTATTAATTTTTGGTGCCATTCTCGGATGGCACTTTTAATCATCATAAAAAAAGAGAAAAAAGGCAAAAAGATACGAGTCAGAAAATTAAAATCGTTAATGTTTGCCGGTTTTGAGAAATTAAAAAAAGAATTTGAAAGAAGCACTAAAAATGGCTATAAAAAATGTTGCAAAAATTTGAGTAAAAAAGCATGCCAATAACCAATTTTGCCACTTTTTTTCATTTGTGTTTTGAACGGCATTTTTTGTTATTTACATAGATCTGTTACTATCTTTTTGATAGTAACAAAATTATTTTGTTTTCCATTTTTGTTGTTATTATCTTTTGATAGTAACGTTACTATCAATACTAAAAAATTCACTTGATTGTTAAGATAAATAAGCAAACATTTATAAGACAGAGCTTCTCAAATTATATTTTTTACAATTAAACCGAAACTTATTTATAAAAAAATTTCATAAAAAAATTTTTTCTTTATATTCGAAATTTCAAGAAAAACTCTATTTTCTATGGATTTTGTAAAAAAAATTTCTACCGAATCTTTTATAAAACTTTAATGGCCAAAATAAGTTAGGAACCATTACTTAAAATCTTACAACAAAAACATTTTAAAGGTTTAACGCTTTTTTCTCGTTGTAAAAATGTTTTCCACAAAACTTTTTGTCAACAAAGGTCAAATCGTTTACCTCATTTTTTAGTTCTTTAATAACAATGAATTTGACGGAGAATTTTAAATAAAAGAAAAAAATGTGGCACTTAACCGTCAATACTAAAAAAAAAACTACGAAAACAATGGATCAAAAAAATTTGGAAGAAAAAAGTCAAAACTTGAACTTTCTTTTTTCTTGAAAGAAAAAAATTCATTTGAAACAAAATTTTTTTGGCAGTTAAAAGAAAATCTATTAGAGTTTAAAATTTAGCAAAAAAAAGATTAGCTTCTTTTGTACCAATTTTAACTATGTCTTTCATGTTAAAAAAAGATGGCATGGAAAAAAGTTCAAATTGTTCCTTTCTGTTTTTGGAAGAAAGACAAAAAGAAAGAAAGATGACGGAAAAGTGACACATAATTGCTGCTGCCTTCTGCTGCCTCTTTTTTGCTTTTGTTTTTCTTGAAAGATGTGTCGCGCAGACACCAAAAAAAGATGGCACATGAAAAGAAAGAAAAGTCTGCCAGGCATGTTTCATCAGGGGATTTCAGCAGCTTTTTTGATGATGGAAAACGGCTGCCAATATATTTATTTTTTTTATGCGGGAAAAAAAGAGGAGGACGGAAAAAATTGAAAGCCAAAAAACGGATGCAATAACATCGTTTTTGGGTCGTTATGTAAGGGTCATTAAATTTTTACAATAATCTGCAACCACTTAAAAATATACAAGGCTTCTTTTTAAGTGTTTTTCAAAGCCATACAAAAAGCGTAATTACATTAAAGATTTTTAATTAAAAATGGTTTCATATTACAGCTGTAAATTTCAAAGATATTCAATAAAAATGTTATTTTGGAAACAAAAATCACTTTTTGTGGTAATTTTCTAAATATTATTTCTGTATTTTAAAATCTCCCAAACTCATGATAGTTTCTCAAGTCGAACTTTGGACTCTTTTTTCGGCACCAAAAAACGTTAGAACAAAATCAGATAAAAAAACGTTTTAAGTTTTTGGCATACTCATTGGGTAAAAAAACAACGGACCACAAAAAACATATGACCTTTTTTCGGCAACATCATTGTTTTTCATTTTTCACGATCGATGGCACTGAAAAAGTTAACATAATCTAAGTTCTGTTTTTTTGTCTTTGCCATTTGTTTCATTTTTTATTTAAAGAATGAAGACAACAACTTTTTTGCTGTTTTTTATTTGTAAATTTACATTTTCTTTTAATGTATGTCCATCATCAATTGGAGTTCCAAATGGAGGTAAACATTTTTTTTAAATTTTGCTGTATAGTTATATCACATTGATTTGGGAGACATTCCATTTCATTTTTTCACAATAGATTTGAAAAATGTACCAAATTTTAGTATTTGAAAGAGATGCAGCTGGCTTTTATCCAAATGATGAAGTTGTCTTAACGTCTGACGGCAAAAAGTTTATTTCATACAAATTCGTTCCAGGTCAAAGAGTCAATGAAATTTCTACTGTAAGACCATATATAACTTAAAAGGCCAATCAAATAAATACAATTTTTAGTGTTCTGCATACACTTGCGGAAGAAAAACCTTCCCACATGGATTTAATATTCATTTAATAAGCAAAAAGGCATTAATGTCTTGTGAAAATCATCGATGCTTAAATCCAGAAAAAATTAAATGTCGAAAAACTATTGAATTTGGTGCATGTATCAATGAAAATGAATGGGTTGCAGGTTTAATTGAAAGAAAAAATGAAACAAAAGAATGGTTGGAAGTTGAATGTTGCCATTATTTAGATGATCGAGAACCTGTATTTGTTAAGAATATAATTATTTCATCAACATACAGTCATGATATTGTTTTAGAAAATGGAACAATGGTTGCAACAGATTATATTAAAGATATTAAGAAAGTAAAGAATATTTCAGGAAAGTAAGTAGCATTGAAATTTTTTCATTACTCTATTTATTAAATTTTAGAACAGTTTTTTCTGCATCAATTTATCGAATGAAATGTGATACAAAAAATATTCCTGAAAAAGTTCCAAGTATTTTTGATAAAGCCGAAGAATTGAAAAATGAAGATGGAACTGGATTTTTTGAAGTTGGTTTTAAAAATCAAAATACTTCAAATCTCAAATTTGTTATATAAAATTGCGTAAAAACAAAAAAGTTTTGTGTTTTTTTGTGTTTGGGGGTTTAACGGCTGTCTTTTTGGGCTGCGGCATTTGGTGACTCCGAACCTCACAAGTGAAGTTCGTTGCGACTCGATCAAAGCCACTGCACCACCGCAGCCCTCAAACAAAGGCTAACAAAAATGGAAGACAACAAAAAGAAGAGAAAACGAAGACAAGCAAGAAAAAAGAAAGAGAAAAATACTACATTTTTTGATGTTTGATTTTTTCAAAAAAGAGAAAAAAATTTATACTTTGGATTAATGCAAATTTCAAAATTCCTTTTTAGAATTCAACAAAAACTTGTGAAAAAGATAACGATTACCGATTTTTAAATTTGAATAATGTACAAAAAACTCCAACTATTTTGTGCCTTTTTCAAAAATGTCTCAACTTCGATAAAATTGAATGCAAGAAAAATGTAAGTGCAGAAAATTGTGTATTAAAAGATCAATGGATTGCCGGATTTTCAAAGCATGAAAATGGAAGTTATAATGTTTTAAGCGTTGAATGTTGCAAATACAAAGATGCAATAAATCCAAAGTTTAAAGAATTTGTTACATTTAATGCCACGAATATTACTACGAATTTTAATGTTGAAGAATTTGGATTACCAGTTTATCTTCCATTTGTGAATAACATTACTGCTGTTGGAGAAAAAAATGGAACGTAAGAATTTTTTGTCTTTAATGTAGGAACGTGTGCAGTATCCTCAAAGTCAGGCAAAAAATACAATTTTTTTTTTTTTAATTGTAACAATACTGATAAAAAAGATATCTGATAAAAAAGAAACGATTTTTTTTCGATCGGGGAACACACTTCTTTCTTGAATATTTTCGTGTCAAAAGTACAAACTACAATCAGGTCACAGTGTAACTTTTTTCAAAAACGGAAAAAAATACGTTTTTCTCTGACATTTTTCATTTTTTTTGAAGGAAAATGATATTGAGAAGTTGCATTTTTGAAATCTCCGTATTTTTTACATATAATACGGTGAAAATCAAAATTTTAAAATAAAGTATACCTCTCTTTGTTTTTTTGACCGAAAAAAATGAAGGGGAACACTAGCGTCGCACATTGCTGCGCACGTTCAACTTTAATGTTTTGAATTTTAAAAAAAATAAAAATTTTAGTATACTTTATTCAGCTTCCGTTTATCATGTTTCTTGTATTGATGGACCTGGGATTGCCTCAATCTCTCAAATTCATCAACAAGAAAGTCTTCAAATGATGATGTCAGGAATATTAACACGAGCATTGGAAAGTGCTTACAGAAATTCATCAAAAGATTTACCAGCAGAATATTTACCACTTTTAAAAGAACAACAAAAATCTATGATAGAAATGTTTGAACTTCTTTCTACAAAAGCAGTTGAAGTACAAACAAAAAATTCAACAGCATTCTTCCAAAAACAGGAAAAAGAATTGCTTAAAAAGTTAGATGAAGCTGAAAATCATTTTTCAAATGAAGGAATGTCATTGTCAAATCAAAGCAACTTTAATATAAAACAATTCTCAGAAACTCCTAAATCCAATGTTTCGCTTTTGGATTTTTTGATTTAATTTTTCTTTTTATCTCTGTATAATTTACATTTACCAGATTTATGTTTTATTGTCAATTTTAGTTAACACGACTTCTTTAAATGCTAAAATTGCATTTAAATTTTTTTTCTTTGCCAAACTTTTGTTTACATTTTTTGCGGCATTTAATTTAATAAATACAATATCATTTTTTGGCAAAAAACACATATAATAATTCCTTACGAAAAAGAAATTATAGCACAAAGAGCATTAAAACCGAGAAAACGTTTGATACAATGACATTACACGATGATACGTCTTAATTGTTTTTTTTCAGCACCATTTTGCATTTGCAAAAAAATCAGATAAATAATCGCATTCGTTTTTTTTTCGGCATAAAAATTGTGCAAAAAACATTGGCCCCGATCGGACCTCTGCCAACATTGACCTTTTTTCGGCAACATTGGTTTTTAGTGGCACAATCGACGGCATTGAAAAAGTTAAAATAAGTAAGTTCTATTTTTCGGTCTTTGCCATTTGTTTCATTTTTGATTCAAAGAATGAAGACCATAATATTTTTGCTGTTTTGTATTATGAATTAATTTTCTCTAATGGTGTATGTCCTGGAATAAGTCCTGTCATGAATGGAGGTAAGTAAGATATTTAACAATAACTTCTTTATCAACAAGATGCCGGAATTTGTGCCTTAAATTTTAACCTCGATCAAATTGCTTTAAAATATTTTTAAAAGACTTATCGGTTTAGCATGGGAAATTGATGCATCTGCCACTTTTCCAAATGATCAATTTGATATATCAGAAGATGGTAAAAAATTTGTACCATTTAATCGCAATGAAAGTGTCAGACTTCGAACGGTATTTCTTTATTATTATTAAGTTTTAAAGACGTTTTACTTAAAAAAACATGTTAAATTTTTAGTGTTCTGCATACACTTGTGGACGAAAAGCTTTCCCGCATGGTTTCAATATTGATATCAATGTTCAAAAGCCATTAATGCTATGCGAAAATCATCGATGCTTAAATCCTGATAAAATAAAATGTCGAAAAACTGTTGAATTTGGTGCATGTATCTATGAAAATGAATGGGTTGCAGGTTTAATTGAAAGAAAAAACGAATCAAAAGAATGGTTGGAAGTTGAATGTTGCCAATATTTGGATGATCGTGAACCTGTATTTATAAAAACTGCAAATGTTGCGTATTACACACATGACATTGTCTTGGAAAATGGAACAATGATTGCAACAGATTATATCAAAGATATCAAAAAAGTAAAAGACATTACAGGACAGTAAGTTTTGTTTCGCAGTTTTTCGTTACTCTATTTGTTGAATTTTAGAACAGTTTTTTCTGCATCAATTTATCGAATGAAATGTGATACAAAAAATATTCCTGAAAAAGTTCCAAGCATTTTTGACAAAGCTGAAGAACTGAAAGATGATGATGGAACTGGATTTTTTGAAGTAGGTTTTGTGAATCAAAATAATGCAAATCTAAATTCTTTTTAAGAACACAATAGAAACTTGTGAAAAAGATGCAGATCATCATTTACTGCGTTTAGATTTTCCTGATAAAGTACCACGCATTGTATGTTATTATAAAGGATGCTTGGATATCGATAAAATTGAATGCAAGAAAAATGTAAGCGCAGAAAAATGTGCATTAAAAGATCAATGGATTGCCGGATTTTCAAAGCATGAAAATGGAAGTTATAATGTTTTAAGCGTTGAATGTTGCAAATATAAAGAAAAAATAAATCCAAAGTTTAAAGAATTTGTTACTTTTAATGCAACAAATATTAAAACAAATTTCGAAGTTAGTTCCTTTTCAAGATCTGTTTTTGTTCCACTTTTTAATAATATTACTTTTGTTGGAGAAAAAAATGGAATGTAAGTTTATTTCATTTTAATGTATCTGGTAGTGCTTTAAACTAACCATTTAATAAATGATGTGAATATTTTTAGGACGATTTATTCAGCTTCTTTTTATCGATTAATGTGTGATAGTGTCCGTTCATCTCCTGTCCGAGATCAACAATATCTAGCACAAAGTATTCAAGTTATGATGTCAGATATGTTACGACGAGCAATGAAAAGTGCTTATAATAATTTAACGAATGATTTGAATTCCGGATCTCTTTCTGGGCTAAAAGAAGAACAGAAACCTGATAAAAATTTATTTGAACTTCTTTCATCCAAATCCGATAAAGTTTCGCCAAAAAATTCCACCGAATTACAACCACAAAAACCTATGCCAAGCATTTTTAAACTTTTTTCATCACAAGCTGCAGAAATTGCACCCAAAAATGCCACACAATTGCTTCAGGAACAAGAAAAACACGATGATGAATTGCTTCGACATTTAGACGAAATGGAAAAATATTTTGAATCAAATCAAAGCAATTCTACGACACCTCATTCCATGGATTTTATTGAATTTAATGACACTCTCTCGGATTCTTAAACCAAAATTTTTTTTTAAAAATTGTTGTTTCGAAATGATTTTTTTTCGTTTTTTATGCATTTTTTTAAAATTTTTGTTTCGTTTTTTTTCGCTAATTTTTCTCGTTTAATAAATGTATGTTTGAAACCTAAAAAATGCTTCAGAAAAACTCCAAAAAAATGTCATTTTTCCATTGTTAAATGAAAATGTTAGTTATGCACAAATTTATCTTAAATTTTTAACTTCCTAAAAATGGAAGCTTTAAAAACAAAATGTTAAAAAACAAGGTAAAACCAAAAAAATAATTGCGTAAAAGAAAAAAAGTTTGTTTTTTGGTTTGTGTTTGTTTGTCGGGTGGTCTTTTAGGGCTGCAGTATATGGCGGCTCCGAACCTCACAAGTAAAGTTCGTAGCGACTCGATCAAAGCCACTGCACCACCGCAACAAGCCCTAACAAAAATGGAAGACGCAAAAAGAAGAGAAAACGAAGACAAACAAAGAGAAAGAAAAAATAAAGAGAAAAATACTACATTTTTTGATGTTTGCTTTTTTTCATAAAAGAAAAAAAAAATGTGTTTTTTAAAAAAAATTTTATCTAACTAAGGAATTTATGTGTGTTAAAAAACTTGAAAAACCAAATGTATTAAAAAAAAACCTTTTTTAATAAAAATTATTGTAAAAATGTTGACAAAACTTTGAAACATAAAAATGAATCTTAAAGAGCTCGTTTTCCTTTTTTGTTGTCAATACACACAAAAATTTGCAAGTAAAAAGAACAATAGCTGTTTTGATTTTCAAGTTTGAGAATAAAAATGGTTTGTTAGCGATGCGTTTCCTTCTTTTGTACTTTTTTTTCTGTTTTATTATTTGAAAACCACTTTTCTAAATTATCAGTTTCGATGTGAAACTTTTTGAAAAACTAAATTTTGATGAATAATTCCTAAATAACTATAACTTAATTAAATAAAGATTTTATAAATGTATTAATTATTATTAAATCACGGTAATATTTTTCACTTGTAATTTGTAGAAATTTGATAAGAACTTTTTGAAACACTTTATTTTGTTCATGCTTGCGATTTAAAATAAAAAATCATTTTGTTATGTTTTATTTTACATTTTTATGCCTTTGGGCACAGGCATGCTTGAATGTCACAATCTGAACAACCTTCTGTTTTGCAACAAAATACTAAAATTTAAGCATTTTCCATCTAATAAAACAATTGAATTTCTTACCTTCTGTTGGACATGTAGTAAGAGTTAATGGAGTAGGATTTGTAGTTCCGCATAATTTTTTAACCCGAACTGCAACGTCATATCCACAACTTTTAACCTATATTAAAGGTAGGGTAGAAAAATATAAAAAACAAACTGATAAATTTTGTAGTTACCTTTTCCTTTGAACATTCACCATCTGAAAGCAAAAAAGGAGCAGTTGGAAATGCATGAGAAGAACCCGATTGAAGGGTTGTTGCTTCAGAAGAAAAGAGAACAAAAGCAAATATGGCACAGATAACAATAAAAAATCGAGCCATTATTTATCCTAAAAATTATTCGTGTATTTTATTGTAAGAAAAAAAGTAGCAAAGAAATGATATTTTATATCATATTTCCTCAACATTTTAAAAATATCGTAACAAAAATGAAGATGAAAAAGCTGAATTTTTTGTAAAAATGTTTATACAACAGTCATTAGATCTGTCTGCATTTTAAAAGCTTTTTATACATTTCAAAATTTGAGTGCTTTTTTCTAATATGGCGTTTTTGATGGAAAAAAGTGAAGCAATTAAAGTAATTGAAATCTTTTAGACGTACGATTATTAAATTTTTATCAACAAATTCTTTCACCATTTCAAACTGCGAATTTTTTATTAGTTAAAAAATATAAGCAATTAATGCAGAAACCAATGAATTTTGTTAAATACATTTGGAAATAATTTTTTTTTTTAAATTATAAAGAAAACGGTGAATTTGAATTTACTAAAATTTAAAAATGCCAACAGAAGAAAATGTTTGAAGTTAGAAGCAAAAAACGTTTATAAGTTTTGATTTTTTCTTATTTTCAGCTGACAAGGGACCGTTTTTAGATGACACCCGGGGATTTTTGTGAGCATATGTGCATTCGATAGTACCCGCCGAGGTATGAAAAACTCCAAAGGCTTTTGTGCCCTTTCGGGGTTTTACAGAAGTTACAGGATTCTGAAATCAAAAATCCACGACCCGGGGGTCGTGAGTTAAGGAAAAAAACGCAGGTGTCAACTGAAAAGGTTCCCTTGTGAGAATATGGCATTTCTACCACTTCAAATTTTGTTTTTTTCATAGTTTTTTTTTACATTAAGGTTTATTAAATAAAAATCGATATTTTTTTAATAATTGTTTTTTATTGTTTTTAAAATTGTGACGTCACTCAAAACTAAAAAACAATATTATTTTATGTATTCATTTATGATGGTGGTGCTGTTGTTGGAGTTGGCGGACATAAGCATGCTACAATTGTACAATTTGAGCAACCAGGCGAGGTTGTACAAGCAGTAGCTAATCCTAAAAAAAGAGTTTTTACTAAAACGATCATTCTAAAAATTTACCTTCTGGTGGACATACAGTTGGAGTGTCTGGATCTGATGGAATTATGCAAAGTTCTGTACAACGTTGATTAAAATAACTTCTGTCATAACATTTTTCCTAAAACGCAGTTAATATTTTGAAGAAACGATGATTTTAATTATTTATTACTTGTGTGTTTGAACATCCACCATTGTCATCTGGATTCGGTGTAGGAGGATTACCACACGTACCATCAAGAAATGGTCTCGGTGGATGCAAAAACGCTTCAGACGAAAAAACGATAAAAGCAATGACACAAGTGAAAACAAAAAGTCGAACCATTGTTAATCCTAAAAATTTATATGAACATGATTTTTTAATCAATTCCAAAACAAAA
>JAQIXH010000205.1:0-17038 GCA_034700145.1 Panagrolaimus detritophagus
AACCATAGATTTTTGGTTACCGTTTATTTCTATTGCTATCACTGAAAAACCGCTCCAATAAAGAGAAAAAGAATTGTAAGTTCAAAAAATTTTTGCTCTCAAAATCCAGATTTTTAACAGGATCAAAATTCCAAATTTTCGACAAATGACTATACCGCCTTTGATGTGCGACAAAACGTGCTTTCGATGTGATGGGATAAACCGAAAGTAGCTATTACATAGCTTCTGTAATAGCTATTTTGGCCATAACTTTAACAGGAAAAATGACAACAAAAACAAACGGCTCAATTATGTTTAGATAGAACACAGAAAAATTTCAAAAGCAATAGAACCTGTAATATACAGTTTAAAAATTTGTCATTATGCATCCATTATTATACAGTAACTTTTTACTATAATATAATTAAAGAGTTTTGTTATTTGCTTTTACACTAATTTCAGATGCTGCAAATTCTTTTATCAATTGTTTTTTTTTGTTTAAAATGTCACATACTTGTTTGATTCGGGAATTTCCGATTAATGATGCTTTAAATTTTTGCGCAGAACAGACATTAAAAAAAGATACTTTGATTAAGAAATCCTCCCAACCCTAAGGCGTTTTGTACTTTTATTTTTTGTGTTAAACAAAATTTTGTACAACAACTGTTTTTGATATTTGCTTTCGTGACTATCTTTTTTCAGTTTTAAAAAGATAACATCATCACTTTAAATCAGCAAAAGAAAAAGTTTATTCAATGTCTTCAAAAGATTATACTTAAAATTGTAGGGAGATTGGAAAAGTGGCTGATGGAGGGCAGACCTGGCACCATCGCCAATAATAATAATAATTACACAATTTAATCGCTCCGCCTTCTTTTTTTGTCTAGTCTTTTTTCTTTCTGTTGCTACTTCATGATAAACTATATTAGGGCATCTCTCCATATAAAATAAATTAAATTTTAAAAATAACGTAAAATAAAAAAGTGTCAAACATTCATTCATTTTTCAATTCGATGAATTGGGTGACGATCATGGCTGATTTCAATATTTTTTTATATGGTCAGTCGGTCACTTGGTCACAATGGGGTTTATGTATTTCGATGATCGTTCAATTTTTTTTTGAATTGTGTTCATTTTTTAAAAGGAAGAAAAAACCGTTGATGAATGCTTGATTTATTACTTTACAAAAATGGGTGAGCATTTCTTTGAAAAAAAAAATTTTTACACATTTTTGGAACTTTTTCATTCTTAAAAATGACAAAAAAATCTCTTCTTTTATATTTGTTTGCGTGATGTTAGTTTTTAGCATATAAAACATGGAAGAGAGAAAAAAAAGCAAGCTGACAATACATTGGACTTTTTTTCCCATATTTTTGTTTTGCTTGCTTGTTTAATGTTGTTTGGCAATCAAAAAACGTAGGAAAAATGAAAGCATATAATATTTTATTTGAATTTAGTCATTGTGAAGGTTCCTTTTTATGTATGTATACAGTTTAGTTGTCTGAACTATTCAACCACTCATCAGAAAAAGAAGAAAAAAAATGCGGCGAAACATTTGCATTTCAATAGAAACTGACCATTGGCGTGTGAATTGAATGGAAAATGAAAAAATAGTGGTCAATCTCAATGATTTTTTTTTCTTTCTACCAATTTTAGGGAAAAAACTAACATTTCTTCTTCTTTTTTTTCCTCTTCGTTTTTTTAAGCGATCACACCCTTTTTTTCTATAGCATTTCAAAATTGCCATTCCTTTCGCAACATTTCTTTTTTGGTTTCTATCGCTTTTTACGAATCCACGCAATAAACACAAATGATTTTTTATACATGTTTAGCGAGCTGAAAAAAATGATGTTAGTTTTTGTCTTCTTGCGCAAAAAAAAGGAAAGAAATAATGCTTCAGACATTTTATCTTTTTGCACGGTTATAAAAAAATGAGCAACAACAAAAAACCTCCCCTTTCATTCTTTTTTGTGTCAATAGAAAAATGCCGACGCCAAAAGCGATGCGCAATCTTTTTCTCTCTCTTTTCCTCTTTTCTTGATCTACTATGTTAAAATTCTCTCGTATATTTTTGAGTCTTATCTAATATATGATTAATGCCTTAGGTCATTAGTGACAAGTTGTCGTCTGGTGTGTATAAATACTGCAGGCATACATAATTTTTTTAAACTTTTAAATGGAAGGGAAAAAGAGTCAGTTTGCGTGATTTCATTGGTTTTCTTCCAGACGTTAAAAATTTTTTCTTTTGGGGCGGTAGGTGGTCAAAATTTTGTGATGACCAAACATCGAATTAGCCATTTTTGATATTTGAATTTTTTTTTCGTTTAACGAGTTTAAATTCTTTTTCTAAAATGACGTTGGAAATTTTATGACTACTGTAGACTTCTTTGGCAACTTCTTGATTTTTCATAACCCAAATAATTTTTTTCAAAACAGTTATATTACTTTTTTCCCCATTTAGTTGCTAATAATTACCCTAGAACAACAAAAAAAAGTATTTGGCGCCGCCGCTATACATTTATTTTTTATCAATTTAATTTTTTTTCATAGTATATTGTGTGTCAACAAGTGTCGTCTACATATATGTATATTCAAGCCGCACCTTCCTTCTTTTCTTGCTAATACAGTGACCGAGGCTGTCCAGAGAAATAAAAAAAAGTGTACATATACATGTGCTGTTTTTGGCTGTTGATGTTGATGCTGCTGTTGAAGTTATTGATGGTACTGCTGCTGCCTATTTCTGCATTGATGTGATAATCGTCTATGATAACAGTTCTCACACAGTGCACCATCACACTGTTTTTCTATGTATGTTTTTTGCCTATTTTCTTTCTTTCAAATAAGCAAGTCAATTTTGACTAAAACTGATTTTTTTATGATTACGCTAAAATGATTTTTGTGCTTCAATTTTGCCAAAAATTTATTATTTTTTTAAAATTTCATTTAACGAAGAATCAATATAGTCAATCCTTTTATGACATCACTAAAGGGTATCACAAACTTGTTTACATCAAGTTGAAGATCCTTTACATTGATTTATTTTAACTCGTTTATTAAAGGTGTAGTTTAAAAAAAACTTTAAAAAAAGAAGGAAGAAAAAAAAGTTTTAATGACTAAGAATGACTTCATCTAAAAAAATGTTATTTATTACAATATTTAATATCGAAAAAAGAGATACAAACGATTATTTTTATTTTATTGACATTTGTTTTATTTCTATTTATATTTTTTTTGATGTTGCTACTCCTGATGATGATGTTCATATTCATTTAATACTTTTATTTTAATTCAATTGTTCAAAGAGAGATTGCTTTGTTCTGGGATTTTTTATGTTGGTATTGTTTATGAAACACCAATATGAATTATCCTAGCACAAAATATATCTCTCTTTTTGGATGGTCAAAAAATGGTATTTTTAAAAAAAGGTATGAATTTTAAATTATGATTTTTTATTATAATGGATCAACAAAGATGGGAGGAAAATGTGAAGGGATAAAAATAGTAAAATAACAATAACAGTGCAAAAATTGTCGAAATTTTTGACAATTAACGTGCAAACAAAAATCAGTTGGAAAAAAAATAACCGTGCAACAAAAATATAACAGAAATAAATTAACAATGAAAAAAACAAACTGAGCGAAATCTGGGCATTTTTTAAGAATCTCAAACGAAATATAAACTGGCAATGATTAAAAAGAAAAAAAAATATGCGCAGAATTGACACGTTGATATGCAAAAATTTTAAAGAAAAAAAGAAAGACATTTGCGATATAAATTTTTGAATTTTTTTTAATAAAATCCCGTTCATTGCTGTGGACGTGGTGGAATAATATTATAATGCCCTCGAGGGTGTACTGGTCGATATAGTGATGGTCTAACATTTGGAAGTCTTGCAGCTCTTGGATCATCAGCAACTTGCATTTGTGGATTAAATGGATTTGGAATATGTAATTGATCAGCATAATTTGATGCAATGGGTGACATCCATCTAAAAAACATTTGCATTTTTATAATACAGTTTTTAATAAAATTTTATTGTCTTACTTTACTGCTTTTTGACTATTTTCAATACAGACATCACTTGAAATTGTTTTAAAAACACGAGGTAACCATCGACACAGTGCTTTTATTGTTTCTTCATATAATTCTCTCATTGCTGATGGAGTTTCTGTTGTTTCAGTTGGGGGAATGACATTTATATTTGGTTCAGGTGTTGAGAATGGCATTTCAGGTAATACTGGTTTAAAGGTTGATGGTGGAAGAGGTAATGGCGCCAAACGAGTTGTACCAAATGTTGGCTGTTGTGTTTTAGGTGTACTAATTCTTTCAATTGATGATGGACGAATTGTTCGTGGTCGATCAGTTGATTGAACTCGTTTCCACCATGGAATTTCTGATGTTGCAGAAACGGGTAACCATTTTGGTGGTTTTGCAGATGTAGCGGGCATTGAAGGATATGGTTTTGTTGTACCACTATGATCAACGGTAATTCTTGACCAACTATTTGAATTTGGTTTTTGTGTAATTGGTGAATGAGGGATTGAAGGTTGTGGTCGAATAGAAGAAGTTTGAGCTGACATTGAAGTTTGTCTTTGAGTTGAAGCTTTTACATCTGGTGGTGATTGCTTTTGAGTTGTTGGTAATGTAACAGGTACTGTAGGTCTAAATTGATTAACATGAAAACCTTCAGGAAGTCCCAAATCTTTTTTAGAAAAGAATCGATTATGAAAGCCAAATGGAATTGAAATTGGAACATATGCTCGACCAATTTCTGTCATTGTTACTGCATCAACAATAAGCAAAACACCTGCAAAAAAAATTTTTTTAATTGTTATTTTAATTTTTTCATACCTTTATTTTCACTTAAATCCAATGCTCGAATAACAAGAACTCCATCATCTTCTCGACGGGCATCAGGTCGAGCAACAAAATATGGTTCATGTAAAACAAGCGAAGGATCACTTTTGAATTTAAGATTTCGAGAACCAGATGGATCATCAACATTAATCTTTAAAATTGTATTATCTGATGCAAATGGATGTTCAACAAGATATGCCCATTGATATGCACGTCCTTCATAGCCATGATTAATTTGTGGAAAATCTGCTGCAATTGTTTCTTGTGGTACAAGATAACTATACATTACCCGAGAGCCTTTTGTATCAAGTGTAAAGCGAAGAATTCGGGCAGTACTTGGATAAAGTTGTGTTGTAAGGAAATCAGTATAAAAATATTTGACGTATGGATCATGGCTATCATAAACAACCATATCAGCAACAAGTGTACCATCTGGATTTTCAAAAGCATTTAATTGATGGGTAACAAACATTGAAGGAAAAACTTCAAGAGGTTTTTGAGTTGTAAATTCACCAGTTTTTTTATTGAATACAAGAAATCTCATTGGAACCATATCATAAAAATCCATACCCCATAATCCACCATTTTGAATAGGTGATTTCGGATTTGTCATTGGTGGTTCTTTGAATTTGCATGGATTAATTAATAGTGAAGTAATTGGTAAAATAATATAATTTTCTGTTGAAGTTATTGAATGAATATAACCAGGTAAAAGTGTTTTATCACCTAAAATTGATTGATTACTTTTTTTAAATTTTTGTAATTTGTTATTATTGTAGAAAAAATAATTTTTTAAGCTTAATCACGTTTTTCGTTTACAAAGCTTAAAAATCGTTTCAAAGTATTAGATGTTAATCCGAGACGAAAGAAAGAAGTAAAAAATGTTGGGTTAACCGTTACGCAAGTCTCATCGTAGTACTATTATACTCCTTTCGGGGTCTTTACCGAAATTGAATAGCTTTTTTTTAAAGAAGGTAGGCAAGTAAATCTTTTAAGGTTTCAAAAGAATTATCTCTCTCTCTATTTTTTACTCTTACCAATATATTCATCATCTTTGCCGCAAGCATTTGCATCCCAAACTCCATAATCATATAATCCAACAACTTTTCGAACTCCATCAGGACTTACAGTAAAGATTCCCTTAAAATTAAAAGAGATAAATAAAATATATTGTTTTTAAAAAAAAATTAAATTACTTGATAAAAACGTTGTTCATTAAAATTCATTGCACTGAATGAACCCCAAATTGTGCCATCATGATCAGATCGTTCATGAATGGCCATTGAAATTGGAATCATACTTGGACGAGGATTTCCAAAAATTCCATTTTCTTCTTTAAATTGAAAAAGTTTAAATTTATTCAAATTTCGTACATCAAATTCATATCCAACCCAATAGGGGGCTTCAGTTCCAGCAACAACTTTATTTCCAACTCGCCAAAAATCTAAATTTGGATGGAATCGTGCTGAATCAGGATTCGAAGGAACTTGCTCCCATCGAGCCATTGCAGTTAAATTATAATCTGACCAGCCCGCCCATGGCACAGAAGCTTTTGTCATATTTCGATCATAAAATTCCCAAATTTTATATGGTCGAGATGGGTAATATTGTGCAGAGAAAACAACTTGTCCATTTGAAATATGAAAAGCTCCAATTGCACCAATGGCATCAATCATATGATTTAGTCGAGTTCCAGGCTTTCCCTTTAAATCTCCATAAGCTGCACTTAATTGACATAAGAAATATCCATCTAAATTTAATATGTTTAAAGTGTATTTAGGCAAAAAAAATTTACCAAGAAATTTTGGAATATTTTTTGATGGACAATAAAGTTCTCTATATTTATCTCCATCCCATGCTTCCGGAAATCCAAGATGAACTTTATTTACAGATTGGGAAAAGACAATTCCAAGAATTGAAAGGAAAGCGCTTGAAAACAGCGCCAACCTTGATGGTATCATTTCTGTGGGTTTCTTTTAATAACTAAAAACACAAAATATAATTTTTAGATAAAGCAAAAACTTGATTTTATATTTAAACTCCCATAAATGAGTTTCAAAAAAAAGGTTTCAAGTGTCAATCGCAGTTATAAAAAAAGGGTAACAAAATTTCGCTCTCACGTTTGCGCAGTCAAATATAATAATAAAAATAATGGGTAAAACACCGGTTTTTTGGGAGGGATAGAATAAAAGCAATTTCAAAAGGTGACAAAGAAACTGACCAACGCAGAATAAAAAAAAAGTTTATAAACTCAAAAGACTGAGTTGCGGGGTTTTTTTATATTGCGACGTCTTTCAAAAAAAGGGGGTTTTTGTTGTTGTCAAAAACTTAAGTTCATTTTTGGAACACATATAAATAAAAAAAAAGGGTTTTGCTAAAATAAATGCCAGAGAGAAAGAGTTAGAAAAAGATAGTTCACACTTTTTAAACGTAACGTCTTTAAACGTAAAAAATGAAAACTTCATGTTTTTATATAGGAAAAAAATGGGTATACTATTGTCTTTTTCCCCCTCTTTTTTATTTCTACGGTCAGTGGTCAACGAAAATAAGGAGGGAATTGTACAGAGAAAATGCGAGTGTAGAGGTCCGCCCCTTCAAAGTGATTAGGGATTGTGTTGCTTAAGGATTAAAAGCGGAACGGGTTCGATATGCGCAAATTCAGCTGCAAGTCTTTAAAAAAAAAGAAAGGTAAGAATTTTTTTCTTTTCCTCCGGCGTTACTTTTACGTAAACCAAAAAAGGTTAGCGAGCTTATTTCTTCCAAATGGCAGTAGCAGCAGCAGTAACCGTTGAACGATATTTTTTGCGGTAGTTTTCTTCTTCTTCTTCTGCAATAAATCAACAACAACAACCTTTTCTTCGGTATTCAAAAAAGAGAAAGTACAGCAGAAGAAACATTAAACCAAAAAAGGAAGAAGAAAGAATCGTAAGAATTAAGTATTGGCTTTTCTTGCTTCCTTATACTTTCAAAAACTGCGTCGATGAAACAAAATATCTTTTGCAAGAATGGTCAAAAAAAGGTGTAAAAAGTTCATTTTACCAGGAACTCTCTTTTACTGCTGTTTTGCACTTATAAAAGGCGTCAAATGAACAAAACATAATTTTTGCACTTTTTTCTATTCATGCTTGTAGAAATTTAAATATAAGAAATTTTTATTACTTTCTTAATGAACTTTTTTTTAAACACAAACAAAAAAAAACAATTACTCGTATATTAAAATAAAAAATGTGAAAGAAATAAGCTGTCACGATCACTTTTTTTGATATATAAAAAAAATTAAAGGGGGAAATAATTCAACGCTTTCATTATAAATCCGATAAGCTTCTGACGAGATTGGGTATTCAATTTTCTATAGTTTTTTTCTCATCAACTTCTTTTTTTAAAAAACGTAACCATTTTATCCGATTAATTCAAATTTGAGACTGCTACAAAAAATGACTCTGATTTTTTTCGACTTCTTTTTTTGGGATCATAAAATTGCGCGCAAAATCTTGGGACTAATCTAAAAAAAAGTGTGCAGATTTTTTTGAATAATGAACAAAAAAAAGAACTCACTTTTGAGATAATGTTTTTTTTATTTATTTATTTTTGTGTTTCATTGTTGAATAGAATGTGTGAAACGGGGGGAGATAGTTTTTTTGACATGAAACGTTAATGGGAACAACAACAAAAACATCTTCTTCTTCATTTTGAACTTCTTCTTGTCACAATGAAAAAAGTTCTTGATTCAAAATTTTAAAAAAATCATTAACAAAGAAAATTGCATGGGAGAAAAAAAGAACAAAGCTATTTTTTTTGATTACCGTTTATATTGTTAGTTGAAAATACAAATTTTCCATTACAATTCGAGATTTCATAAGGGCATTACAGATTCTCAAAAGTTTAGAATCTTTTTTTATTAACTGCACATGCACATTAGAAATCTCAAATTGTATATGGTTCTTTGGAAGGGATTCTTTAAATTAAATAATTTTTTTCGCAAACAACCGTCCCAAGAGTTTGAAAGGCCAGTATGAATTCATTGATTATAACATTCTAGCTCATCAAACCCCGGTGATGGTTAAAACGAACGAATATATTAAAAAAAAAAGAATAATTTCTTTTATGCTTTCATACATTACAACAATAACAGCAACGAATCAATAAGATACATGTTTGATATGATTGGATTTTTAAAGCATAGCAGGAAAAAAAACTGTCTGCTTTCTTTTACACATAAAATAATAATAATAATAATTTTTTTCTTCCGTTTTTTTCCTATTCTCACCTTTTTCTCCTTTCTTTTATATTATTATTGTTTTTCATCCCCCTTATTATTATATCTTGAAGGAGAAGAAGCAAGGCCAATATAATGGTTAAAAGCGTGAACCCCCTTTTTTGGAAAATGGTGAAAAAAAGAAAGGCAAAAAAGGTATCAGAGAGAAAAAAAATCTACACAATTTCTTTTTTTCGAAACAATAGTTGACTAAAAAAATGATTCCATTCATCGACATTTCCATCAATTTTATAGAAGCAAAAAATGAATCAGAATAAAAAAAAGCCAACGCACACGGAGGCTGGTGCGGCAATACAAAAATGCCATATCAATGATTGAGCATTTTGTGCATCGCCGTGCCTACCTCAATATGAGAAGAAATACAAAAATTCTATAATATTAGAAAATATAACGGTGGAATTGCGTTAACACAAAATTAATCATCGAAAAAGGAAAGAAAACCTTCAATTTTTTCCCTTGATTTTCTACAAAATAGCTTCCACCATCACCATTTGGGCAATCGTTTTTTTTTCATCTTTCATTCTTTTTACGATAAAACAAAATAAAACACTGATGTCAACAGTCACTTCTCTCCTTTTTCTTTTTTTGCCTCTAAAATCAAAATGTAATTTTCGTAAAAAAAAAGTAATGCCGTAGTCAAATTGCAGCGAGAGAAAAAAGGCAAAAACATTTTCACAATATTATTTTGATTGCAATCGGCCAGCATTTTTTTTTTCATCATCGTATAAGGCGTGCCCTTTGCAGGCAGGTGAAAAAATGGGAAAGAACGAATCCGGGAATCTTAGTTTAATAGCAGCAACACAATTTCGTAATACACTTTCCTTTTCACAATAAAAAGCGTATTCGAGTTTTAATTTTACAATAATGTACTTGCAATTGCAATTTTGGTGATTGATGTTTATATTTTAATTTCTTTGATTGATTTTTTTGTCATAAATTTTTTATAACCTTTTTTGTATGAATTTTACCACTAATTTGAAAAAAGGGTAAAATGAATGCAAAAAAGGGGATATTAAAAAAATAGGAGTAAATTTCATACAAAAACATGTGAGCCTTTTTTATTCACGTTTCAATTTCAAGCAAATAAAAATGCAATAATAACCGTACTTTTTTTGCTGATATAATTTATACCTATATAAAAGCAAAATAAAAAACAAACAAACGACAACATACTTTTGACATAAAAAGGGGAAAAAGATATCAGTAAATACCCGTTAAAATTAAAATCTAATAAAAAGAAGTCCTAATTTTTAATTGCTGAATAAGCATTATGAATTTGTTCTTCCATAAAACAAGTAAAATCAAGAAAAACATCATCAAATGCAGGATTTACAGCAGTTAATTCTTTTTGACGCGGTGTTAAAAGATTCTTAACTTCTTGAATAATTTCTTTTGACGTTCCATTTTTTCGTGCTTCAGAAAGAATGTTCTAAAAAAAGAAACTCGTAACAGTGAAAAAATTCAAAAAACTTACAATTAAATATGCAGTTGCGCTGATTGGTTTTACACCAGAAGAATTACAATCAGAAGCACATGAAGCAAGAAAGCGAATTTCTGGATTTTCATGGTTTCCAAATAATAGCAAATTGCAAATTCGGGCAATAATATATTCTTTTTGATTTTCTTTTTCAGAAAGTTTACCATTTATTCTAAATAAAGCTGCATTACGAATTCTTTCAGGTTCATTGAATTTTAACGCATCAATCATCATATTCAAAGCTTCTTCCTTGCTATTCATTATTAAACTTTTCAAATGTAATTTATTATCGTAATGTAATGCAGGTTTACAAGTTTTTTGATATTTTTGATACCATTCATCTTGCTTACCAAAAAAGTTGAAACAAATTTGAAAACCTGCTGAACGTGCAGTAAAACGTTTCACAGAATAAAGTTTAATACAACAATTCTTAATTTCATTTAAAGCGCTAAAGGTTATAATTATTATAACTTTGAAAATTCAAAAAAATGGCATACCCTTTCATATTGGAATTATAATAATCTTCATGTACAAGCGCAAAATGACTAAAAAAGATAAGAACAATTTCATTTTCAGGATTTCTCTTGAAGCAATTTAGAAAAATATCAAATAAAGCAGGATGTGAAGGATGACTTTTAAGAAAATCATAAAGTGGTAATAAAACAGGATCTTGTGGAAATATTCTTTGAAACATACTTGCTAAAATAATTTCATTTAAAAAAACAAAAGATAAAAAAAAAACGAAGGTACTTTTCTCGTTTTTGCCCCCCTTAAAAAATTCATTCACAAAACACAACCGCTCATTTAACCCTCCCACCCACCATTTTGAATTCTCAACGTTAGCTCACTGATTTTATGCAAATTTGTGAATGAATTTTTTGAGGGGGTCGAAAACGAGAAAAGTGCCAAAATCGAATACCTGCAAGACGAGAAATATAAGACGTTAAATAATTTTCATCAAAACATTTACAAATTTCATGTGAAATTTGACATTGATAACCAGAAAGATCTAAAAAAAATTTTAAAAATGTAAAATATATCAAAACTGCAAATAAACCTACCGTATGATGAAGTACGCATTAAAAAGTTTAAAATTTTACAGCAACGAATAACACATGTTTCATTACGTAAAAATGTTTTTGAAACTGCTTCAACATAATAATTATCAGCTGTCCAAGCTTCAACCAAAAATATCATAACATTATCCAATAAAGGCAAATATGAAAGTTGTTGCATAAAAAAATGTAAAACATTGAATAAACCATAAGCTCGAACACTTAAATCTTGATCAACAAGGAAAAGTTTAAACTGAAAAGAAAAAGGAAAATTATAAATAATTAAAATTTTAAAGTTTAAACTCACTTCAAGGAAAAAATTTGAAAATACTTTATGCAAAGAATCATTGTAATGTTCGAATCCAATTGCCCGTACACAAGCATGTTTAAGAATGCCAATACCAACATCAATAACTTTTTTATCTTCAACACGTAAAATAATTGAATAAACAGCTTTAATAATAGAACGAAAAGTTCCTGGAGATGAAAAATTTCGATCAATTAATTGATACATCATTGTCTAAAAAAATATAATTTTAAAAGCTATTAATTATTAATTATCAGGGGAAAAACAAAAATTCAAAAGAGATTACAAAAGCAAATAGAAATGAAAGACTGCTTTTAGTGACAGCCCTAATTTAATAATAAAATATTGTAACTATGGTATTATTAAATATTGAAAAGGGTACGGTAATTCCTCCCCACGGGAATACTGTTGGCGAGGAAGAAATTCCTCGATACTACTTTATAAGAGAAGCATTAGTAGTATTACAGTTGCGCCAGAAAGACAAAAACTCACAAATAATTGGCCATAAAAAAATTCTTTCATTATCATTGATGAAAATCGTTCAGCTTCTAAATTTGTAAAATTCGGATCATATGACCAAGCATCTCGAAGAAATTTCTCACGAATTACTGTAACCTTTGCAAGATGTCCAACTGCAGAACTTCCAACATTTTTCAAAATACTGTTGATGCTATTAACCAAAAGAGTAATATCACATTCTGATTCATGATTAAATTTATATGGATTTGTTGGGCGTAAAGTTCGAAGCTCTGTATAAAGTCGAAAATAATCAAGTTCATAATCTCCATCATTGATAAGTTCTTCCCAACGATTCATAGATAATCCACCACATTTTTCTTCAACCATTTTTAAAATTTTAATTCTTTTTTCAATACCAGCATTTTTCCAAAAGAATTCAACATAATCTCTTGCATCATGATCTTGTAAATATAAAACTAGCAAAGTGTCAAAAGCAATTTCCCGACGAGGATTATAGACATTGATGGATGGTTTAATCCACTTTTCAGTTGCATTTTTAATAAATGTAAGAAGTTTTGTACGACGAAATCGTTCTTTGCAATGACGGCCAAGATTGCTAAATCCATTGGTTAATTTTGAATAAATTAAATACAATTCTGCAATGCTGTATTGATATGCTTTCTAAAAAAAATAGATCAAATTACAGAGAAATATAAAATAAGGATAAACTTCATCAAAATTTTTTGCATAATATTCTGCAGCAGCATTTGATAAATCTTCTTTTCTAGAACACACAAATGGAATAATATTCTGTTTCATTTCTTCAATGAATTCATTACAATAAAGACCCAATGTACACATTAAATATGCATATTTTTCAAAATATAACCATGAATTTGGAGAATTATAATCAACAGGCTTTTTAGAAGGCAGTTTATTGTTCTTAAAATTTATTTTTACAGATTTGCAAAGTTGAACAAAAAGTTTTGGATAAGCTTTTGCAAAGTCTGGTAACCAATAATGTGTTGCACGTTGTCGAATAACCCTAGAAAACAGTACAGTTTAAAAATTATCAAGCAAGTATGTTAAAATGTCACACTTACAGAATTGAACTACCAAATGTATTTTTGCAAAATGTAAAAAACCATTTTCTTATAGGATTATAATTATAATTTTCTGCTTGTTGAGCTAATGCAAGAAAAAGATCTTTTGATACAGAAGCAGTTTCTTGATGCTTTAAACCATGATTTAGAACTTTAACAAAAGTACCATAATATTGTTGTAAGCAATGATATGAATATTTATATCCACAAATTGCAGCAAGATGAACATAACAAGTTTTAACATTTCGAGGAAAATGATTCAACATATCTTTTGTAAACTGCAAAAAAAGATATGTAAATCAAACAATAAAATACATACCTCATCAGTATCAATTACATTAATGCCAATATCAAAAATTTGTTCAAAAATAGTTCGCAACTTTTTCCATGAAGAATATTTTGAAACACTAAGATGAACAAGAAGTTGACGAAAGAATGGATATTTTATTGGATGAAGATCAGTTTTATGAATGCGATGATTGATGACACATTCTTTTAGTCTTTTAAGAAGAAAGGCACTTTGATAATCAACAAAATTTTCCAAAAGAATAAAATGTTTATAAACAGCATCAACCAAATCAACGTCTGAAGCTTCATTGAGATACATAAATAGCAATACAGATGAATCAATTTCATTAACATTTACTTTAAACTGATGAGTTTTAAAAACTTTTACACACATACTCATTTGTGAATTCTAAAACACAATATTAATATTGAACTTGTAAAATATATTACTTACAGAAATATTACAATCTTTAGCAAAAGTACAAGCTTCAGAACAACATTTGCAGCTTTCACCTTTACAATCCATCATTTTACTTAAAGAGCTTGTCATTAATGCTTGTTTGCTCTAAAAATATTTTTATTATTTTTCTTTACCAAAGAAAATGAAAGACTTACTGTAATATTAACAGCAACCCGTTTTGCAATACAACATGTACATCCATCACTTCCTGGATAATCCATCATATGAACACGAAGGTTGTCCATGATTGGACACAGAAAAAGAAGTGTATGTTCTCTTCACCAAGATTCCTAAACTACTAAAATAGTATATACGCATCTTTATTATCATGAGAGATACTTCAATTGGTAAATTTAAGGAAAAAAAATTAATAGATTTATAAATACATATGAAGCACGAAAGTAAGATAAACAGTTAATAAATTGAATGAAGGAATGCAAAAGCTTTTAACACATATATTTTTACATTTGAGGCATATACTATAGGATTAACAAATCTATTATAACCCAAAAAAGAAAGGTTTGTGAGGTCAAAGTAAGAAAAACGTGGAACACAATTGATATGGAGAATTTCACCGTAAAGTATGTAAAAATCTTTCTTGGAGAAATTCGTTAATCAAAAGATGATACAACGAGGAGGGTGATTAATTAAGTAAAAAAGTTTTCACTGATGCAAAAACGCTGTTTCAATAATGAATTGAACAATACTGTACGTCGCATATTGCCAAATACAATTTCAGTCAACATGTAAATTTTTAAATGGTTATCATAAATGAAATTTGTATTACAGTAGTAGTAGTAGTTTCATTTTTCAATTTATTTATAATCTTCTCTTTTTTCATGTTTCATTCAGTCTTCTTTCTAGCTCATTCGGTCAGTTCAAAGTTGCAAACTTGAAGGAAATTTGGGGGTAAAAATGTCCTTAGGCATAAACTTGAAAATACGAAACATCTTAGTTGCTCGGGCTATTTGTTCTTTCATGCCAATGCGAAAGACTGCTTTTAAAAAAGTTTTAACAAAAAAATTTTTTAATAAATATTAATACAGTTTTTGATATCTATTTTTAATCCATTTCTTTCAGAAAGACATGTCAACTTTATCTGATCTTATTAATGCTGATGATACATCTCCGCCACAATCGCAGCAGCCTCAAGCATCTTCCCAACAACAAAATCAATATCCATCACCTTCATCCCAGGCAACGCAGTTTACTCCACAGCAATCATTTCAATCACAACCTTCGTCTTCACAAGGATTTTATCCACAACCATCACCACAAAGTAGCAGTAATATTGGTCCATCACCATTTTATCCATCATCTCAACCTCAACAAACACAACAATTTTATTCACAATATCCGCAGCAATCTTTTGCTCCACAACAAGAACAACCAATTGAAATTGATGATGAAGAATACGAACCAGAATCACCAATTGAACCTCCAAAACCTCGAAGTGAACTTGATATTGCATTTAATGGAATAAATGGTGATGATCCGCTTCCTGCAACACCTCTAATGCTTTGTGTTGATCGACTTTATCAAAGTTATAATAATTTGATTTTGGACTTCTTTCCTGAATCTGGTATAGCTGTTCCGCCACAACATGATATTAAAGAATCTGCAGAATTTAATGTTAAAACAGTAAGTTTTTAAATAAATGAATTTATGCCTTTTTTGAATCCTTATCTTATAGTTCCGAGATGCATGTCAAGAGCTTACAGCTGAATTTACTCGAAGTGCTGTAGAATGGCAACTTGTTAATCCACAAGAATATTATGCTGATGAAATAAGAGATTTAGAAAAATCAATTGCTCGTCAAACAGAAATTCAGAAACGTGTAGAAGGAAAAATTAATAATGAAATAAGTAAATCTTTGAATGGTGATAAATCTCGTCGTGTTTAGAATCATAGATTGTTCAACAAATAAATTTATGTTAACAAAGAAATAGTTAATAACAAATGAGGGGGGCGTAAAGAAGTGCCCAAACAAAATATAATTTAAACTTAACAAACATAAAAAATTACCGAAACTTGATAAAGACTCAGATCATTTCTTCAGTTTCATCATCATCATCAATTGTAATTGTGGTAATAAGACGTTTACAGTCACCAAGACGTTCTTCAATTTCACCAGGTTCAAGAATATTTGCTGGTATTGAAGAAGTTCCTGATTGGAAAGATTCAGAAGATGACGTTGGTAGTTCAATAGGTGGATGTTGCCGAGGATATACTGGATGAGGATGCTTTGCAGCAGGAAATTCATCCAATAAAACATCAGGATCAGCAATTACTCGATAAAGTCGTGCAGAATGAGGCTTTCTTAATGTATCAATTACAACAGCTTGAAAATCTTTGTTTATGCACATATATTGAGTACGAGCAAATCCACCATCACATGCAATTTTTTGAAGAAATTTACCATCGTGATCAAAAAGCTAAAAAAAGCTCATATACAATCTACAGTAATAAAAATTTTATGATAAAACATACAAAACAAATACGTTCCTTACAATTTGAAACAATGATGCGTCCTTTTTGATCCATAAAACCACCAGTAAGTCTACATAAAGCAGCACCTCTGCTACAGTCTTGTTGCATTAATATTGTGAGTTCACGAGTGTAAGGATTGAAGTTATAAAGATTGAAAGCACCAATTGCTAAAACTTTTGTTTTTTTAAAAATTCAACAAAAATTGGTACCTACTGTAATCAACGACAAGAAGACGATTCTTTGAAACATTAATTGATGAAGCAACAGATGGCAAGCCTTCATAATTG
>JAQIXH010000206.1:0-16998 GCA_034700145.1 Panagrolaimus detritophagus
GAAGGATCTTAAAAAGAAGCAAAAGTAAACTTCTATTGTATTAATTATATCATGTTCTTTTTTGTATTGTATTATTTATTTTTAATATTAATAGTTTTGTAATAAAATTTATCTGTACAATTTTTGTTGACTTTGGGAAAATGGATATTTGTTATTTTGTGGATTGACTTTTGTATTTTTTGGTCAGGAAAAAAGGTGGTTAATGCACCAATTTTCAAAAATATCCATAAAAAAGTAAAAAAACTGATGCTAAATATTTTTATAAAAATTTAAAACTGGTGCTTTAACTGCATCAATGTTGAAAATGATAATTGTGAAAATAACATTTTTTTAAACCAAATAGTCTATTAAAATAGAAATAGAAAAGTATTCTTCGATATAAATAAAAAATGTTTGAGCCAAAAAGGGATATATTGTTCTAAAAAAACTTTACACAAGTTTAATTTTAGCTTGATATTGATACTTTTTTGATACTTAAAGAGCTCAATTTTTTCTATGTTTGGAAGACGTTGGAAATATCTTAATTTATATTATAAACTCTTGAATTAAACTGGTTGCTCTTTTTCAATTTTTCTGAAAATAAGATAATACATTTTCTTACTTTGTTAAAACTGTTGGTGTTTAACAAATAAATCTTAAGCAGTTATAGGTACGTAAAACTGAATGCATTTCATAAAGAATTACATAAAATAAAAAAAAATTTTGATGTTTGTTTTTATCTGCTGTTTTCCTTTAATTAAGAGAAGATAAAGAAAACACTTTTCCTCCGGAAGGAAGGCTCTTTTTGGTAGATTTTTTGTGATGTATAAAGATTGCTTTTCAAAAGTTAATAAAAATTCAACAAGAAACAAAGCTTTCAATAAATCCGAAATAGTTCATTTTTTATGATAAATTTAGTTATAAAAACAGAAATTTTCTGTTTTAAACTGAGAAGTTGTGCATCGTGTTAAATTATATTTAGAAATTGGAAGAATTTAACGATTTAAACTGATGAGTAACATTATAGCGAGGCATCGCAGTTTTGGTAGTATAATTTATATGTCATATAAAATAAAATTTTTGCTTTTTTTTAAACTGGTGTATGTGTATGCCGACTTTGGCACTGTTAAAAATTTTTATAAAAATAATTAAAACCTAAAACCTTTGAGTGAGTTTTAGACTTGAATTATGGAGCCATCAGTATCTTATTTTGACTTCAGTAATAAATTTTGATAAAAGTGTATGCTTTTTTTTGTATTTAATAAATCAAAATTACTTAATTCAGAAAAGTTAATTAAAAGAATATAAAATTTATAAAAACATAAAATCAGAAAATTTAAGTCTACACAATTTTTCTTTTAAAACTGCATTTACAACCGTTAACAAAAGTTAAATATTAAAACTGCATAAACAGCCCAATGAAGAAAGATAAAGTTATAAAAAAATTTTTACATTCTTTTTAAAATCATTTTTAAACAACTGGATAATACATGAATTTTTGTGTAAAACTGCATGTTTAAAAACCTGAATGAATTTTGTCATAAAAAAAGAAATTTAACTGTAACAGGAGGAATTTTCTTAGAAAAAAAATCAAAAACTGAAAAAGTAGGTATTTCGGATGAAGAATTTATACAGTTTTATTAAATATTTAATTTTTTTAAATGCTCCAAGTTATAAATTTTTCAGGTCATTTTTACAATGTTTAAAATTCTTAAACTGCACTATTAAACTCTGTTTTGAATTCTCTTTATAATTTTATTATTTTAACTGGTAAATGTTTTTAGCGTGGACTTCCATCATTTTTTGCAACATTAATTCGAACTTTAGTAATGATGATTGGAGAATTTGATTATGAAGATTCGGTTGTCCCAAAAGCGACCCTTTTAACATATACAATGTTTTTCTTATTTTTATTTACAGTAACTGTATTTTTGATGAATCTTTTTATTGGTTTGGCTTTAAGTGATACAACTCGAACATTAGAAAAAGCATCTCGAACAAGAACTCGCCTACAAATTGAAACGAATATTCCTGATTTTTCGAAATATCGACTATTTAGTAACGCAAAAATCCCCAAAATCGGATTTTCAATACAAATTGCAAAAAATAGCGATATCAATAATTTTTTTTCATCTATTTTTATCGAATGAATAATACGAAATATTTTTAAAAAAATTTGTATGCCGCTCAATTTTAAGCCTCTCGTAGACCCTCTTTTAAACAAAAAATAAATTATAAAAATAAATTTCATGTTTTTGTACAAACTGTTTCATAATAGAAATTTGCGCATTAAAAAAGGTATGTATAAAAAGAGTGTACTGAAAAATTATTAGGCCTCGAGTTGCTAAAATAAGAGATTAAACTGCCATTCAAAAGCTCTTTTTGATAATTTAGTTTTAATAATTACATCAAAACGTTTAAATTCTAACTTATTTTTAAACAAAACATAATTCAAAAAAGGAATTAAAGAAAACTAATTTTTGGCAAAGAAATACATTTTCTTAATAAACTAAAGGTAAAGCAAAACATTTAATTGATTCATTTGAGTCTGCAAATATATCAAATGTAAAAATTCTATTAATTATAAACTTGTTGCATTTAAAGTCATGCAAAAAGTTAATTAGTTATAAAATGCATGATTTAAATAGAAAAATTCATGAAAAATCGAAAATTTGTTTTTTTTCAGAAAATGAAACCTTGTAAAAAATTTTTTAAATGGCAAATTTTTTTTAATTTATAGATTTCTCAGAATTTTTGAAAAACAAGTAAAAAATCCAAAAACGGGTTTAACATTATCCAGTCTTAAACAAAAACTGAAACATTGTCGATATCAAGAAAAAAACTGTGTTGCAAGACTGTAATTTTTTATAATTTTTTAAAAACTTCTGAAGTGATTAAAGTGTTATATATTATTTTAAAAAAATATGTGAGGTTTTGGAATATTGTTAAAATAACAGCAAGCTTTCATCAAACAATATTTTGTTTTAACTGAACATTATATTCAAATTATTGAACAAGATCAGAAAAATACTGACATATGGAATTTATGAGATGATTTTGAAAATTAGAATACCTTCGCATTTTGCCCCAAAATTAATTTAAAATATTTGCATGGTAAACGTTTTTTTACTTATCACAAATCTGACATATCTGACATGTTTTTTTCATTAACTGAAAAATCGCTATCATTAAATTCCAGATGTAACCATTTTCTTAATCTCATTGATTTTTATTTAAATAAAATGGGTAAAAGTAAAAAATGATCATCGGAAAAACGAAAATATGGTTTTTTTAATTTGAAATGTAATTTTAAAAATTAAAAGTTAAAAAATAAGTTTGATAACTGAATTTTTTTATGATTCATATATATGTATCATATAAGAAAACTGATTTGAAGACTATCTTCTCTTAATTTTTTTAAAGATTTTTTCAAACAAAAAAACAAACATTGAAAATTAATGTTTTTTTTCAAAGGCTAAAAACCGATGAATAAAATCTCTTTGGTTAAATTATAAAAAAGAGACTGAAGCTTTTAAGCATTCATTTTGTGACCTATAATTTGCAATTCAAGCTAAACTAAAACGTTGTAAACTGCGACTTGTTAATAATTTTTTAAAAATTAAGTTAAACACGGAAAAAAAACATTTGTCGTCTTTTTATAAACTGAGAGCAACCGTACTTACATGGTTATTTAATGGCAAATAATATTAAATAAAATGTTTTTTGAAAAAGTTAAAAAATTATAAAATGTGTGAATTTAACTGAATAAAAATATGTTTTGGGCTATCACTGATATTAAATATTTAAAGCACGTGTTTTCGATTTAAAGTATGCATTTGTAATTAATCGATATTTTTAAGAATATTAAACTGACTTGATTGAGTTGCTGGATTAAAAATTGAACCAATTAATATAAAAACAAATATTTTAAAATAAAACACACATTTTATTGTCAAATACATAAGCATTAAACTTTTTGCAATTGCGCATTTTAAGCATGCGTTAAAAATAATATGTGATTTAAAACAATTTTTGAATGTTTAGTAACTGACTATAAGCGTATTTTCTTGCTATAAGTAAACTGACCATACAATAGGCTTCAAAATAAAAACAAAGTAGTCCAATGTTTGACTATTAAAAAACGTAGATTTTATGTTTAAACTGTAATCGGCAATTGGTTTTCGTTAAATTCGTAAAATTAAAAACTGAAGCATCTTTCTTTTTAAAAAATATATAAAAGCATGCATTTAAAAATAATACCTGATTCAAAGCAATCAAAAATAATGTTTTTTTTTTATTTTCGGTTTTTGAAGAATATTAAACTGGAATTAATTATCATTTTTTTCGACGAATGTGTTTTCCAACATTAAAAAAACACACATACTCTTTATATAAACTGAGATAGCCTGTTGGATCATAAAATAAAAAAATGTGGGGAACTTTTATAATAATATGATTTTGTTGGACAACGGAAGAACGAGATTATCGTGGACAAACTCCTTTACATTTTGCTGCAGAAGAAGATAATATTTTGTTGGTAAAAGCACTGCTATTCAAAAATGCAAATTTGGAAGCTCGAGATGAAAAGGGATATACTCCACTTTTAGCTGCAGCAAGTCGAGACAGCCTTGAAGTTGTTAAAGTAAGATAAAAAAAATATTAAACTGACAGTTGAAACAATAGTATTTTAGTTATTACATGAACGAGCTTTAATAACAGCTTTATCATTTTATGGTGAAACAATTTTGGGAGTTGCAACAAAACATAATTCAACAAAAGTTGTAAAAGTAAGAATTTTATGTGATAAACTGAATTGAAATAGAAGAAGTTAACCGAAATGAAATTAAAATTGGGTGAATATGATAAAAATTATTTAACTGCCACCAGCTGTTCAGTTTCTTTAAAACTGAAAATATTTAATTTTGCTCCAGGAATATTAAAAACTGGTCGTGCATTTTTTGTTCTGCTTTGATAGAAAAGCAGCTTTGAGTGCAAATTTGCCAAAAAAGATATCTTTAGAGATTCTTAAAATAACTACAAACACAGTAAATTTGGATTTCGCAAACATTAGTAAAATTACATTTAATTGTTTTTTTAGCGTTTTAACTGTCTTTTTGTTTCTTTCGACATGCAATTCTTTAACTTTCTAGTACCATATGTAACGTTTTCAAAATACAGTGAGAATTGTGTTGTTTACGTTTTCCGTAGTTAGCTAACACATAAGTTTTTTCTCAAATTTAAAAGTTACCAAAGCTTTTTAATTGTTTAACTGCAATATATTAATCACACATTGAATTATCGAATTATTTCCAAAATAGTTTATTGAAAGCTTTAATAACTTCAAAAAAAATATTATCTAATTACATGAAAGAATATTCCTAACAGAGTTTATATTATTCTTATAATAATAAATACCATCAAAATTTCTGGAACGTCTGATTTCTATGATAGACAAGTTTTTTGCATCTTTTAGTTAAAAAAATTTTATAAAACTGGGGCAATTATTAGAAACTAAAACATTTGGATTTTTAAAATAAGAACTGTCAATATCGATAACATGAAGGTTAATTAAGCCTAGAAACTAAATTTAAATTGAACTGATTAATCACAGAATTTTTAGTGTTTAATGTCAACAAATCATGAAGATCATTTTCGTAAAACTATGCGATCCCTTCTTCGACAACCCGATATTGAATTGGATACACCTTTGCATAATGTTGCAAGAAATGGAAATATTGAAATTTTTAGGGTAAAAGCTGACATATGCTGATTCATATTTATTTAACATTTTAGGCAATAATAAAATTTTATGCAGAAATAAATCTTCGAAATGCTGAATTACAAACTCCATTGCATATTGCAGCAACAAATGGCCATGAAAATATTGCAAAACAATTGTTAGAAGTTTCATTATGTTCAATAAATTTATTGGATAAATTTCAAGCAACTCCATTATTTTATGCTATAAAGAAATGGTTCATTTTCAATGATTTTTGGAGCATATTTTCTCAATAAATAAAAAAACAGGTGCTTCTTAGGAAAATGTCTTTAAAATATTTATAACGTTTAATGCGTAAAATGTTGCAAAATTCTTATTGATTTTATTGTTAACTGACACCATATTGTTGTTCTGAGGATTTTTTTACTACAAAAAATTTTTCCGGTTCTTTTCTAGACGGAAAAAAACAAGGAAGATCAAAGTTAATCCACAGAACTCTTTCAAAAAAAATATTTAAAACTCGTTCGAAAAATATTTTTATTAAAGATGTAAGAAATAAGGCGAAATTCGGATGAAAAGAATAATACTTCCTTTTATTAAAAAACTATGCTTAAAACAACTAAAAAAAACTGAATTTTCACAATCTTTATTTTTAGTCAACATCATGATGTCAGCTTGGTGAGAAAAGCGAGGAATAAAACGGTTAAAAAAAACTGACTGCTTTAAAAATTTGTATTTCCACGTTTTTGAGTTAAAATTTAAAAAAAATTATACGAATTTTTATTATTTAAGTTTTATGGTTATTTTTTTTGTTTATTTTTTTTAACGAAAAGTAAAAATTAAAAAAATCTTTGTTAAAACTGTCAAGACTGAAAGCTGTTGCTAAATTTAAACACAATTTTGTGCCAAATCTCTATCATAATTGACTTTTTAATTAAAGTTCATGTAAAAACAAAATCACAAACATTTTACGTTTAAGAAATCAAACTGCCTCAATCGTAGCAGCAGCTAAAATAAAAAAATTTAATAAGACAATATTAAATTTTTCTATTTGAAACTTTTGTCCAAAAAATGTGGTTAAAAATTGAAAACATTAAAAGTAGACATGTTGGATTTAAAATTTTAGTTTTTTACACCTCTTCAAAGTTTTATAAAACTGCACAAAAATCACGCCCTTTAACTTTACAAAAAAGGCGGTTTTTCTCATTTTATAACTGTTTCAGCTTCAAAAATTTTCCGTATTTTGTTTTTCAGGTCAATCACAGTGTAATGTCATTTCTTCGGTTTGTTCCAGTTTTTCTATTGTTTTTACTGCTTTTTGTTTTTTAATTTCATGTTCTTCTTGGTGAAGAAGTAAGTACTTTAATATATTTTTTAAATTTAAACTGGCTCCAGAAAAATTTTTACTATGTTTAAAATTCTTAAAATGCACTATTAAACTCGATTTTGAATTCTCTTTATAATTTTATTATTTCAACTGGATCCATGTTTTGTTTTTAACGTGGATTTCCATCATTCAAGTGTATTTTTTTTTAAATTTTAAACTGGTGCTAAGTCATTTTTTATTTAATGTGTTTTTATAAGTTTTAAGATAAATTTATCATTTTAACTGGTATTCATATATATTTCTAGCTTGGAAAAAATATTTTTGAACCGTTATTGTTAAAAAACTGTTTTTCGAAAATTCATCTTTTTTAGGTGAAGAATTAATGCCATATTATTCTTGTTGAAGAAATAAGTCTATTTTTATTTTTTTTAAATTTTAAACTGGTTTTAATTCATTTTTTATTTAATGTTTTTTTTTAGTTTTAGAATAAATTTATCGTTTAAACTGGGTCCATATATATATATATATATATATACTTATGTTTTTTAGCGTGAACTACGGTATTTTCATTTTTCTTCATCACTTATCTTTTTTATCAGACTTACAACAATTAAATTTTTTCACTGATTTTTATTCATACAAATCTCCTGAATTTTTTGGTACCAAACTTTTGTTTCTAGAGAAATTTTGAAAAAACGATGCACATTGCTAATTATAATCCACTCATTAAAATTATCGTTTAAAAAGAGAAAATTGAAAAAAAAAGTTTTAAATATTCCAAAATTGCTACTTAAAAATATATTTTATTTAACTGTTTTGCACAATAAAAACAATAATTGTTAGTTATTTAAGGCTTGGATTAAATTTTTTCAAGTTAAAATAAAAATAAGGTGTCTGAAAAACTGAATAAAAAATTTAAATGACATTTTTATTGGTAAAAACGATAGATTCGGATATCGAAAAAGTAATGAAAATGAAATTAAGTGAAGGAAAAATTGTTTTCATAATGTTAATTTTGTAATGAAAACTAAAGTTATAAAAAATTAAGTTATTAAAAACTGTAATGCGTCAAGATTATAGTTTAATAATTAGTTTTTGAACGTTTAAAAGTGATGTAGTTGAAATTTAAAAAACAATGTGAAACAAATGGAATCTACTTGCAAAAAGGCGAAACTGACATTATGATACAATAAAGTTTGTTTTTTTCTAAAACTGCAATTTCAGAGATATCTCACAAAAAATGTAAAATTTGGGGAAATGGTTTTAAAAATGGTTATTTCTTTCATTTCATAAAATGTTACAAAATTTTATAAATTTTGTTGTTAACTGTTGACAAATTGCTTTTCTTCAGAGGTTTTATACTGCAAAATAAATTATTCCCATTCAGTAAATCTTTCTTTACCTGACTTAAAAAAATCAAAAGAGATCAAAGTTTAAGTGAACCAAAGAAATATTTTTGCGGACAATATAAAGAATTGTACAAGTTTTTTATTGTTGATATTTTCGTTATTTGCAAGAATTTAAAAACTGTAATTCCATGACTCCTTTAAAATGTAATTTGAAATTTTAAGTGTATTCAGAAAAATGTTGCTGTTCGTCGCAGAAAGACACAATTCAACAAAAATTTTTAAAGCTAATTTTTTTTACAAAACGTGTTTAATGTGGTCTAGAAAATTATTGAGAAATAAACTGTTGATAAATGTTCAATGGAACATAAATAAAAGTAAGGCTAGTGAAAAATACTTAATTGATTTTTCATTTTTATAAAATATATATCTGCTGAAATTTTTGACAAATTTAGAATTAGAAAGGACAAGGATTATTAAAAAATTAAGAAAAAAGGATTTTTATTTTATTCCCACACGATATTTATGAGAAAGTTTTTAACCGTATACTTTTACAAGGACGCATGGAGTATCATTGCTTTATTCATTCCTGTTTTAAAAATTAAGATATAAAAAAAAGTGATCTAAAAAATAATTGAGAAATAAACTGTTGATCAAAATGGAACGTTGAAAAAAAGGTGGTAAAAATGTTTGATAAATATCAAAATAGTCGTTTTAATAGAATATATTATGTTTATAAATTTTTTTAATTAAAGGCAGAAAAGCAATATTTTATTAAACTGAATTTCAAACCTCAGCTGTTTTTTAAAAAATGTTCTTGTATTCTTTAATTAAGAATATTTAAATTTCGAAATTTAAACTGGAAATGTGTTATCTTTGAAAACAAAAACTTTTAAAAACTTATCTAAGATAAGCTATTTGAGATGCAAAAAATTAAAACTGGTGTTGCTTGATTTCATGTTTCTTTCTAAAAACTTTTTTTTAATTAAACAACAACTAACATATTAAACTGAGACATAAAATTCTGTTGTATAATCTTCGAAGTTTTAGTTTTCGTTGGGAATAAACATTTTTGATTTTGAACTTACTAGCCATTTTGAGACTATTTTAAAACTGAATGTTGCGATCTGCATAAAAAGGAATTTTAATCTTATTTTTTTTATTTCGAAAATATATTTTTAAACTGTTTTTCATCATAAAAATATCTCCGTAGGTCACTCAGACAAGGTAAAAATTTAAAAATCGAGAAACGAGAAATAAAATCAATGGAATGAAACATTAAAGTCACGTTTAGAAAAGATTTACCCTTTTTTGACCGTTGCAAAAGTTGTGTTAATATCTGCAGCTTTATATTATTTGAAATGAAAAAAACTGTTGAACATTTAACTCAAACTTTAGCTCAAAGATAATATAAACATTATTTATCTCGTTCATCCACATTTAAGCATACCGATGAAAACGATGAAGGTTAAATTTAAATTTTTGTTGAATAAATAAAAAAAGCTCTCAATTTTAAATGGTAGTTTCAAAATGAAAAAAAAGTATTAATAATTTCAAAACCGTTATTTCAAAAATATATTTTTAAACTGTTTTTCATCGTTTTTAAAAAAATAAATTTTAAAAATTGAGACACAATAAAGTTTTGCTTTTTCCAAAATTAGAAAGGGCTGACAGAAAATTTTAAAAAATTTGACTGAAAATCAAAAATTTTTAATTGTTAATTTTACTGCTTTTTTAAAATAATACTTTTAAAATTTTTATTAAAATTAGGGAAACCGCGATATATAATTGTTTAATGTTTTGAATACGGCAGAAAAGCGATACTGATTTTCGATAATACAAACGTAATATGAATTTTGGGATTTAAACATTATTTAATAATAAACTGGTTGGACTTCACTAACTTTGGCATTTTGAAAACTGTTTCTGATGGCGTGGTAGTTACTTATAAATCAACGAAATGATCAAATTGATTTGGATTTCCATCACAATATTGCAATGGAAACCCGCTTTGGCGGAATTTACCGAACCAAATCCACGATTCCGCCTTCGTCAAAATATGTAAATTACCATTTTTCAACACGTATATAAACCATTACCAAATAAAACTACATGAATTTGCTTCAAAAGACTCTTTAAGATACCATCTCCAGACAATTGACTTTTCACCAACATTAAAACTAATCAATTTTATGTCTGTTTCATTATTACTTTGCTTTTTATCTGAAATTTCTTTTACAATACTTTCAATGTATTTATTGTACTGTTCTTTTAAACCACACTTAAAGTAACTAACATTGCTTAGGAGTGAATAAATAAAATAATATATCTTTTTTGTACTTTATTACAAATTAACTGTAAATCAAACGCATTTCTAATAACATTTTTTGCATAAATTAGGTATTTCAAATGTTTTTTGATATAAACTGTTCCCCCTGACATAGAATGAATTTTTGAATAAATAATAATTAGTATATTTTTGATTAAACTGTATCTTTTTATCTTTGGATGAAAATATTAAAATTTATTTTGTTGCAAAACTGTCTCCAACAAATTCTTCCATAAAACTAAAATAAAAAAATTTAAAAATGTCTAAGTCAAAAAATCGATAATTATATTATTTATCGGATGAATTATAAAAATAAACTTTATGCTTTTGTACAAATTTGGGACCTTTGTAAAAGATATACATATTTAAGCATTAAAAAAACTTATGTGTTATAACAGTATACTGCAAAATTAATAACTAAAGTTGTTAAAGTAAGATTAAACTGTCACTGAAAAGCTTTTTCTTGATAATTTAGTTTTAATAATTAAATTAAAGCATTTCAATTCCAGCTCATTTTTGGCAAATGCAACAAAACATAATTCAAAAAAGGATTCAAATAAAACTGATTTTGGTAGTCCGTTTTCTTAATAAAATAAAGGTAGAGTTAAACTAATTCATGTGAGTCAGCATCAAATGTCAAAATTCTATTAACGATAAATTTGTTGCGTTTAAAGTCTTGCAAAAAGTTATATAATGTTTGATATTACCAGAAAAAATCCATGAAAAATCGATAATTTGTTAAAAAAACATTGTTTTACAGATGACTGGAGATTAGGAAGAAAAATTTGTGCTATGTTTTCAACATTTAAAAAAATTAACTGGACAAGTTGTTTGGTGCTGCAAAGAAAGTAAAGCTGTTAGAAGTTTTTTCAACAGATTTAAAAAATAATTATACAAAGATTTTATTCTTTTTCTAATATTTATTTAACTGGATAAAAACTAACAGTTTTGAAATAATTTTTTACCAAAATAATAAAAACGTTTAAAATTTGATTACACATTAATTGAATTAAACAAGTTCAAATGTGAAATTTCGGAATATGAGACCCCTGAAAAAGTTTTTAAATGGTTGTTTCTACTTTTTTTTTAACATCATCAAAACTTTCTTAATCAAATTTATATAAAAACTGATATATCGAATCGATATCAAGAAGAAGAAAAAAAACTGTGTTCCATGGCCTTAGTTATCAAAAAGTGATTATTTTAATTTTATAAAGAATAACTTCGAGTTTTCAAATAGCAATATTTTGTTTCAACTAAAAAGACAAATTTTTAACTGGGAATTAGATTAAAATTGTTCAAAAAGATCACAAAGATAATGCCCTATTAAATTTATGAGATCGGTTTGAAAACTGAAGCAATCAACAACAAATTTTATTTTATAAAAAAAATATAAAATTTAGTAAAAAAGAATCATTTATATATAATGTCAAATGTTTTTTTATTGTGATTGCAAAACTTATATTCCTTGGGGTATTTTTAGTAACACAAAAATGACATATTTAAGACGCTGCTTTTAATTAACTGAATAATCACACTATCTTTAAATTTCAGATAATTTTCTTAAATTTATTCTTTTTTTGTTCAAACAAAATCGATAAAAATAAAAAACTGATTAAGCGAAAAATAAAAATATTGTTTTATATTTTTTATTTTGTTTAAAAATTTATTAATTTAAGAACACAAAAACAAGTCTGATAACTGAATGATATTTTCTTCGAAGGTACAAAAGTAAATTTTCTAAACTGAAGAATATTATCTTGTTTTAAGAGAATTTTGTTTGTAAAATTAGATAAAAACAATTTATTTTAACTGTTACAAGTAAACCTGGTTTTCCTTTAGTTTTTACATTTTCTTTTAGCTTTCATTAAAAATTTCAATACAAATTCATCAATTATTCGATTTCCATAACTTTAATATTTTCTTCTAACTTTAAAGTTTAATTTTTTTTAATAAAACAGTTTTGGCCAGAAATGAGGAGAAAATGGATTAATGCGATTTCGTCGTGGAATTAATTTTTACAATTTCAACACTTACGCGGCATCACCAATTTATTAATTTTGATAAAAACTGAATTTTGAAATTAAACTGTCAAAAATTTGTCCACTTTTTTCTTTTGGGGCATTTAAAAAAATTTTACGAACCTAATATCCATAATAAGGGAATTTATATTTTTATTTGTAAATAAAAAAGTCGAAGCTTTAGACAAACTGAGAAAAATTTTTTCACCACAGTTTTGATTTATTCATTTTACAAAAACACTATCAAATATTTTTAAAACTAGAACTTGCAGAAACATTATTTTAATGGTTTAAAAAGACTTAGAACATTGCACTTTTGTTCATGATAACATTTATTTGTCCATTTTACAATTGTTCGGGAACTTGAATTCCTTTTTGGAAATTCTTTTAAAATTGGTCTTTGAGTTAAATATGATTGCAGCTGTGGAAGTTCCATAACTTTTTTTGAAAGTGAATTAACAAACGGAAATTCATTTTTAATTTCTGGATGAATAAATTTTATAAATTCTATGTTTGCCGATACACAAAAATCTGCATATGTAACACCACTTGAAAAGAAAAAGCCATTTTTGGTTGGATGTGAAGCGTATTTTTCGAGTAAAGTATAATATTTGTGAATATTTGGAAGAACAACTTCTTGGAATTCTTTTTCCTAAAAATTATGTTTGTTTTCGAAGAACAATTTATCAGTTGGAAATGAAAAATTCTTTGAAAAATTAAAAAATTGTTAAAAGGCTAAATATAAGCATCAAAAATCTGTATAGTTGAATATTGTTTAAATTGCAAAACCAGTAATTACTTAGAAGAAATACTCAAACTGTTGGATTCAGATTCAGATTCTGTGGACATAACTGATAAAAATTCACAACACCATCGTTTTCTAAGTTTTAAGGGCATTTATTTGGTAATTTGAAATTTTTTAACTGACTTTTTTAGCATTTTTTGTGATAAAGAAATTTAGAGTTTGGGTTTATAAACTGCAGCATTCAGTAAAGGAAGTTATAATTTTAAAAAAATTAGTTTCAGGCAATTGAAAATTCAAGATTTTTTGAATCTTCTAATTATACTATGAAATTTGCAAAATTTGCATATTTGAAATAAAAACTGCAAAGAATAACGTTAATGGAGATTTAAGTTATAAAACTGTTCTTTAAACCTTTATTATCGAAAGCTTACCAAATCCATTAATCGCATTCCAAAAAGTCCAGAAAGATAATTTCTAATTCTATTTGTTAAATCTCTCACAGCTGTAACTAAAATATCCGCTTGAGCTTGTTCAAATACGCCATCTCCAGCAAGGCCATACATTTTTGCAAGCATTCTTGCAATTGCATCATTGTCATGAATAGTTTTTCCATTCCATTCAAGACATGGAAAATGCCATTGTGTTAAATCTGAATATAAGAAATTTAAAATAGCAAAAAATGAAATTTACCAGGGCGATGAACGTGAAATCTTTCTACAAAGATATCTTCATAATCAATTCCGGCATAAGCTAAAATAAATCTTGTTGTTTCTGCCATATCTTGTAGACAATAAGAATATAAACGAAATTGAGGTTGAAGTGATAATTGTTGCTTCTTTGGAGGAGGTTCATTGGTTAAATATTTTGGATTTACTCTTTTTCGGGCAACCAACCACGGCATTAAAATTGGATCCATTTTAACTCAAATTTTATAAATTTTAATTTTTACGCTTTTCGATGTGTAAAAAAACACAATAAAAAATGAAATGAAGTTTTTTTTGTTTTATTGATTTTAGATTTTATTCCTTTTTGACAAAAATATGTGACAAAAAAAAAGTATGATAACAAACATTTTTTTTGTGATGTTTTTGTGTTAAAAAAAGGTCCATGATCTACAAGCGCAAGTGCAAAATACATTTTTTGAGGCAAAAAATAAATTTCTTCCGTTTTTCAAATGAGTTTTCAAGAATTGTGTACGTCAATCAGATCCGACAGGATTTTGGATCGGATTAAAAATCGGCCTTGAAAAGAACGGATCAGTTGAAAAAGAAAAAGCGCCGAAGCTTGTTTAACAATGCAATATTACCTTTTATCTCACAAATTACATCAAATTATCTTTTTTTTTGTTGTTTATTTTTTTCGTTTTTACCGTTCTTACTCGAGCTGCATCAACAAGGCAAAGAAACAATTGACACGAATGTGTAAAGCATCCTGATTGTTTTATTAATGGAGCTTGAAATTAAAAGCACTACGACATTCTCAACAAAGGATATCCAAACTTTGGAGTGTGGATGACTTGTGACAAAACTGTCATAGCTTACTTCACATAATAAATGGACGGAGGTCTCTGGCGTATTTTTAAAATTGGCATTTTGCAATAATAATATGTTATATTATCAGTAACCAAAAAAATGAAATTGATTTTTAGAGTTACCTAATAATACTTAAATATTTTTGATATTGCCTCATACAATGAAAAAGTTTCTATTTTCTTTGTGTTATTTGATTTTTTGAGCCTTCAAATTTCACCATGATTGTGCAAAATTTGCATATTAGAAAAAAAACTGCAAAGAATAACGTTAATGGAGGCTTACGTTATAAAACTATTCTTTAAATCTTTAGTAACCAAAGCTTACCAAATCCATTAATCGCATTCCGAAAAGTCCAGAAAGATAATTTCTGGACTTTTTAAATAAACTTTCGTTATTTCTATGTCATCAAGTCATTATATAAACGTCACATACTTTTTTGTGTTATTTTAAAAAAACGCATTTTAAATCTCATTAAAACTAAAAACATTGAACAAACAATCATTAAAGTTTTAAATATTTAGCAATTAACGGATGTATATTTCGCAAAAGATTTTTTATTCGACAAATGATAAAAAATACATTTAATGTAAAATTAAAACAAGAAATAAAATCGAAAATAAAAGAAATGAATCAAAAAATATCAGTTATTACAATTTCCGTATTTCACAGATATGTTCAGTTTTACCCAATTCAACAATGCTTTTACCAGTTTCATCTTGAAGAAGTTTTGCTGTCACACGTTTGTTTTTCTTATTGCATCTAACACATATATATATTTCTGTATCCTTTTTGAGAGAATAAATATATCCAAATTTTTTGTTCATCGAGTCGAAAATTGTTAATCTCTGTATTTTTTTATTTTGATAATTTTCTACCCATAATTTAAAATTTGGTAATTCAACAATTTTCGGAGGTGTAATATCTTCAGATTTAAATTCAAATGGTTTACAAATATGTTCAGCTTTTCCCAATTCAACATAACTTTTGCCAGTTTTTTCTTCTTGAAATACTTTAGCAGTTACATATTTGCTTTTCCCATTACATTTAATACAAACATATAACTTTCTAACATCATTATAAGAGTATGTATAACCAAGATTTTTGGAGCTTTTTGGATCAATAATAAATAATCGTTGTACATTCTTTTCATTATAAATAAGTTGATATAACTTGAAATTGGGTTCTTTTATAATTTTTGTTGTGATATCTTCTTGAATAAATTTGATTGGAGTACATTTGTGTGGAGTTACAGAAATTTCAACACATTCTTTATTTTCATCATTTTTAACAATTTTTGCATAAACGGAAATTTTGTGTTTACTTGAGCAGGGAAGACAAACAAAATAATTTCTTTTTTCGACAAAGGAATATTCAAAACATTCACTTTTTTCATCATTTGTAAATATTACCATTCTTTGAACAATTTTACCACATACTTTTCTTTTTATCAATTGATAATTTGGAGCCAAAATAATTTGACGATTAAAATTTTTGATTAATGCAGAATATTCCAAGGCTTTACAATAATGTTTTTGAGGTCTTAAATAAACAAATTCATTTTCTTTTTCTTCATTTTGGATATAAGCAGATATAATAAGTTTCCAAGTTGAACATTTAGAACATTTATAATATTTTGCTTTCTGATCGTAAACAAATCTATAACACATATCTTTTTTCTCAGTTGTAAAAATGATCAAAGTTTTTAGTTTAACTTTTCTTGAAATTGTTGAAGTAATGTAATACATTGATTTATTCAGAATAATATCATCTTTGTATTTATCAGCATCAAATTCCCGTATCACACATGCATCATCCTGAGATTTACTTAATTCAACATATTCTTTTGATTTATCATTGTTTTGGCATACAGTAGCTATGACTTGATCACCCCAGGGACAACAGCAGCATTGGAAAACTGAAGTTCTTTTGTTCCAAAAATATTCATAACACATATTCTTATTTGTGGGACAGAATATTATCAATTTTGACATTATTTGACC
>JAQIXH010000207.1:0-16895 GCA_034700145.1 Panagrolaimus detritophagus
CTGTTTGGACAGATATAAGCTATGATAAAAAGTAGATCAGAAATGTATTATTTAAAAAAAAACAATTATTTTTTCAAAATCAAGAAAAAAATTTGCGGAAAAGTTTTCCCCGGAAGTACTTCCGCACATCCCTGGTATCAAAATATGGATTTTTATTATTTAAAAAAGCCATATTTTGTTGTTGTTAGCGATTCCTTGCATTTTTACTGACCACTGATATTTCTCAGTTATTATTCCTTATTCAAAGGATTATTTGCAATCAAAATTTATTAAAATAAATGGACATACAGCTTTTTTGGAATTACTTTCATCTGAAAATTGCAGCATTCGATTCAAAGCTGCTTCACTTTTGAATAAAATTGATTCAGATATCAAAATTTCTGACGTTTATAAACCTGAAGCACCTGTATTTAAAACTGAAAAAGTTTTTGACGTCAATAAAATTTCAAATCTTTCTGCATTTTTTGAATATATGAAAAATCCAAGGTAAGTAACATGACACTGTGATGTAACCAGAGTTCTGTGAAATCGTGATTTCCGTTTTCAAAAAAACCAAACTACCGTAATCGAAATTTCAATGTTTCGGTTTCAGACAGGAAAAGTAATTTCGATATTTCGGTTTTGGCTTTTTTTATCCGAAAATGAAATCGGATTTTTTGAAATTATTTCCAGATGATAGCAAAAATAATGTTGTTGTTGTTTTTTTTAGATTTTGTAACCTATTAAAATTTTATTGAGATAGCTCAATAAATATTAAATTGTTTTTTTAAAAAAAGAAAATTTTTGATTTTGAAAAGGCCGAAATGCCAAAAGTCGAATTCTGGTTTATATAATTTCGACATTTCGACAAAATAATTATTCCAATCCGAAATCAAAATATCGAAATGTCGAAATTATATAAATCAAAATTTGAATTTTGGCATTGCGGCCTTTTCAAAATCAAAAATTTTCTTTTTTTAAAAAAACAATTTAACATTTATTGAGCTATCTCAGTAAAATTTTAATAGGTTACAAAATCTAAAAAAAACAACAACAACATTATTTTTGCTATCATCTGGAAATAATTTCGAAAAATCCGATTTCATTTTCGGATAAAAAAGGCCGAAACCAAAAATTTCAAAATTTCGATTTTGCAGAACTCTGAAGATGACAATTCTAATATTACATTTTTAGCCATGTTCTTCAACATTCTGCTTGTTGCTGCTTAAATGCTTTTTTATCTGCAATTCAAGGACGTTCAGCTTTCAGAAAGCTTTTTATTGAATTAAATACTCAAATTAATGTTACACCATTGGTAGCATTACTTTCATCTCCAAAAATTAAAGTTTTAAAAGCTGCTGTAATTTTGGTTGATGCCCTTGTTTCTGCTTATAGTGGGAATAAGAAGCAATTCCTTCAAGCTGGTGCACTTCGGGCTTTAGTTTTACAACTTCAATATCCAAAACGACGAAAATTAGCTGCAATTGCAATTCATAATTTTTCAAAGAATCTTGTACAAGCTGATGTTATATCCACACATCGGACAGAATCAATTCAAAAAATTATCAAATTTTTAATTCGAATCCTTCGCCGAAAAGATTCTGAAGCATTTGCATGTGCTTTAATTGCATTAAAAAATTTTGTTCTTGAACCTTGCTACCGAGATTTTTGTATTCATGCTGGAATTTTTGATCCGCTAATTAAAGCTATTCAAAATGAACCTCCAAATCAATTATTAATTCAAAAACTTCCATGGTTTTTATCAAAATTGTATGAAAGTGGAGATTCAGTTTTATCAAATAAAAAAATTATTTCTACAATTCCTGCAATGAAAACTCTTTTACATGTTAATGATCAAGATATTATTCGTGCATCAATTTCAGCAATGTGGAAACTTGGAAAAAAAATTGAAAGTCGTTTTGTACAATGTTTGGGCACTTTTGTAAGTTTTTTTTTGATTTAAAATAGGCTTTGATGTTTTCAAAGTTTTGAAAAAGTGATGAAATTATAATATTTTAAACTTAAATTCAAATTTCGGATTTTTAAAACCCTTGAAAACATTTTTCGAAATTCACAAGAAAACAAAAAAAAACTCATTTTTTTTTCAAATTCAAAGAAAAAACGAATAAAATGAAGTTAAATTTTAAGCTACAGAAATGAATTTTTCAGGATAAGCTAAAATACAATTGAAAAGAACGAAAATCAAATCGGTTTTTGTTCAATGTGCCTCATTAGCTTTATGCAAATTTTCTGAAACTAAAATTTGCATAATTTTGTGAAAACTTTTTTATGGTTGCAGTATGTCCATTATCACAGTTAACGTAAAATCAGTTTTATCACAAATGGTAAAAAAACGGTAAATTATCGTTTTTTTCAAAATTATGCAAATTTAGTTTCAGAAAATTTGAATAAAGCTCTTGAGACACTTTGAACAAAACGGATCTGATTTTCGTTCCTTTCAACCGTATTTTAGCACAACCCGAAAGTTTCATTTCTGTAGCTTAAAATTTACCTTTTTTCTTCGTTTTTTTTTTCGTTTATGCTCGAAGTTGAAAAAAAAGAGTTTTTAACTGTACTTTTAACATATCTAATACCCAAAAATAACTTTATTTTTGCTTTTTAACTACATTCTGAATTTTTAGGTTACTTCACAAGTTCTTTCTCTTATTGATCCAAATGTAAATTTGGAAGAAAAAGTTAAAACTCTTACAAAACCATTAGATCAAAATATTGGAATGATGCTTTTAATTGAAAATACAATGGATCCACAAATTCAAGATTGGGAATATTTACCAAATGTTGGACAAACTGTTTTGGATCAATTTGCAATTTTTCTTTCTGATCATTATCTTGAACTTACTCAACAATGCAGCACCCGAAATAAAATTCAAAATGAAGAAACTTTATGTTATTTAATTAATAACTTTGATTTACCACTTTTTGGCATTCAAAAACCTATTAATTCATTGAGAGAAATTCCATATGCAGTTTTATTCAATATTTTATTTACAACAATTGTTCAACTTCATGTTCATCCAAGTGCAATTAAACTTGCAAAAGAATTTATGGAAAAGAAAAATCTTTCAACCTTTGATCCAAAAATTCTTAAAAATGATATTTTAAAAGAATTTGCTTCTTTAACTTTGTAAAATTTGGGAATCTTTAAATGATATTAGCATGTTTGAGATTATTTTTTAAAAAATAATATTCTGTTTGTATGATATGTTTCTTGTCTTTGTTAAACTTGGTTTAAAAAAACCAATATTCTTTTTTTATTTTTCATTTTTCAAATATTGTTTTTAAATTTTTATGTTTTTATCATGGTTTTGTTATTTTTGCTTAAACAAACACTTTTTTAATTTATTTTGCATATTAAACGTTTTATAATAATCCACAAAGTATTTATTATCGTTTTTATGACTTTTTTGATATTTGGTGGTATAACTAGATTAAAAATCTGCAAAAAGAATCAATAAAGTGTTTTAAATAAGACATTTTGTTATTTGCTAATTCTTCGAAAGCAAAAAAAATATTTTTTTACAACAGTCTATTATCGAAAACCGAATTTTCGATAAATTTACTTTATTTGGAAAATAAATATTCGATACACAAATCTCTCAAGCAGCGATGAAAAAATTTTAACAAAAAATCTTGGAACACATTTAAAAAATTTAAATTTGAGTTACAAATTTACATATTTATTGAAACCTCTTATTTGGCAAAAAAAAATTTTTTCTCTTTTCTTTGTTTTTATGATTAAATTTTAATCATTTGTCTCAAAAACTTTTGAACCAAAAAAACTCACAGCAGTGCAATTAAAATGAACAATAAAAAATTGAAGAAGAAGATGTCTCAGTAAATTGCTCTATTAAAACATTAAAACATTATTTTGTTTAAAGTTTCTTAATTAGAAAATCAATTTAACATACATGTTAGAATTTTATTACACAGTTTTAAAATTGAAAAACAAAATTATTTATTTGTGATGAGTTGTTGTTGCAGCGGTAGTAACAAATTTAACACTGCTATTATCTTTTGCCAATTTTTTAAAAGTTTTATAATAAATTGCAACAGAAAGTGTAATATTAAAGACGATTGCAGTTGTACTAAATGGGCCAATTAATTGAAAAAGCTGTTCACCAGTGACCTAAAACCACATTTAAATATTAATCGGTTAATTTTTGTTCAATAAAATTTTAAAAAAATATTTAGAGCAAATAATTAAGAACAAAGCTGACGTAAAAGTGACAATAATTTGTTTGTTAAACGATGCTCAAATTTTTAATAAGTAAATTTCTGTGCTTTTTATGAATCATTTTTAAAAAAAGTACTGTATTTATCATAGGAAAAATTTTTTACATACCAAAACAAAAATTTGTGCACTTAAAAATGGAATTAATTCAATAAAAGTTGTTGAAATTAAAAGAATAAAAACAGTTTTATTCATTTGTGCGGCACTTTTGCTATTTATAATTGTTTTTTTAATTAAAAATGCCAAAATTAATGCAAAAATTATATTAATAATATTAAAACCAATTCTTGCAGCAAATATATATTTATTTGAAGCTCCTGCAACACAACTAAAAAATTGACATGCAGTTTTTGAAGTTGTTGGAATAATTTCAAAATATTTATTTATAATTGAAGCGGCACCCATTGCTGCAATAATACCAAAAAATGTTAAAATTGCAAAATATATTTTATATTTTTGTGTATATTTTAAAGGAAAAAGTAGCGAAATGCAACGTTCAATGCAAAGAAATGTTTCAGCGATGGAACTTGTGTTAAAAAAAAGTCCTGGAACGAGACCACCAAAATATAGGATATATGCGTTATAGTCTCCTCCTTCGGGTCTCCAAAAGATTATCAAATATGCAAAATATATTGTTGCAGTTACAACACAAATAAATACAAATCCAAAATATACGGTAATTGTTGGAGATAATTTTATAGATTTTTTTAAAACACTTTTTCGAAATAATACATTTATACAATAATAAACCGAAAAAGCAGATAAAATAAATTCTGCAGCAACATGGACTAAATTTAAATATGTAATATATCCCATAGTTTAAACGTACAGTAAATTTAAAAATACTGTAAAAAAATTAGTAAAATTTTATAGAAAAATACAATTTTTCACAAAGTTTTATATCTCTTTAATATCAAATGACTACAATTAAAGCAGTGATGAATAAAAAGTTAAAATAATCTGTTTTTTTAATTTATAAATAATTGCCCTTTTTTACTCGTGACAGATCTTGACTATTTTTTTGTATCACGCAAGCAATTACTCATTTTTGATATCAAAGTTTTCAAAGAACATTAATTAAAAATTATGCCTAATTTTTAGCAAATTTAAAAAAAAATAAGATAATTAATTATTCGTCTGAAAATAATTTAAAACTAATATATATTTGAAAATATTGTGTCTAAAACTGTAAAAAAGGCGTTTTTTTAGGTGAACTAAAAACTATTAATTTTAAGTAAAAATTTCATCAAAACCTTTATTTTATTTGTTTTGCTGAAAGTTTCAATCGATTTTTAATGGACAATAAGCAGAATGTTTTTCAACATTCTTTTATTCTTCATACGGTGTGGAGAGCTGCTTCACTTTTATCACCTTAAAATTATAAACCCAAATTCTGAATGGAAGAAATTTTTTCAAAATAATTTTTAAATTGGCATTTTTAAAGTAATCAACATTAAAAAATTAAAATAAATTTGTACACAAAAAATAAAAAACGATTTTTATTTTTGTTAATCATGTCAGTCAACAATGGCATTATCTGAAAGCAAAAGTTTTAATTATCTCTCAAAAAACTTAATTTTATTCATCTTATAAACATGGACCGTTCTATTGTGTATGAATTACCTGGGGTAATAAATAATTTCTTTGTGCCAGCTCTCCATAATTTATGAATAAAATGTGCCCAACATAAAGCGCTAAATATATTCATTGAAGGCTTAAAAGGATAAAGTGATTGCGTAGATAACATTATTTCATCAAGAAAATCAGAACGGGGTTCATGAGGAACTTTATGATCTAAGAATATGATTACGTACATAATTGCGCGAATAAAATTTTTTGTCATTTGATATATTGCCATAAAAAATGTAAATTTATTTTTACTTGTAGCTATAAGAGTCCTTTCATCAATAGCAAGTAAAATATTCAATAGCTTTACATTCATGTAAAAGCTTGTCAACGATAGAATATTTGGTAAAATCCATAAAAGAAACTCCATTAAAGGATAATTTTCAGAATCCAAAAATCCCCATAATTCAAAAAACATTGAAGTACATCCAGCAATGACAGAAATAATCAAAGTAATTTTAAGCAAAAGTAAATCCGGTTCTTGACTTTTTAAAAATCCAAATATTGAATTAAATACAGAACCCATAATTGGCCAATTAACTTTAACTGCACGAATAAGTATTCGTCGATTTTCTGGTATTAATTTTCTATATTTGTACCATAAACTTCCAGTAACCATACATGAAATAAAAACTGATGTTAATTTCAATATATCATACATAAAATACCAGCTTTCTCTAATATGTGATTCATCATGAAAGGATGCAACAATTTTACAATAATGCAGCCAAGTGATAATACAATGACACAAATAAAAACAAAAATTGCAATTAAGAGTTTTAATGGATGTTCAAATAATTGTATAATTCTTTGTTCCTCTTTCGGTATTGGAATTAATGGATTAATATCAGCATCTAATGACATGTCAATAATAGGAGCAGAAAGTGAAACATTTTCATGTTGTTGCGCTTCTACAAGACTGGTATTGGAAGCATGAGTATTGGTCGCAGGCTTATTAAGGCTAAGAACAACAAAAAAAGCTAAAAGTAACTCAAGAGTTGAACTGAATGTTAACGGAGTAATCATTTCCTAAAAAAAAGTTCCTGTTAATCAATGTCACAAATTTTTAAAACTTTTGAATATTTTTGATGGCTCATTAGGATATACTTATTTAAGATTCATGTAGCTATATTTATGTTTCTGTCACATAAGCACAGCGTGCTGTTTGTGAACACATCGAATTAAAAGCGAATAAATCGTTCTTTTTTTGATCCGATATCTGGCAAAGCGCTTTTGTTGGCATTCGAAAAACCGGCAAATTTAAAAATCACTTGCTAAAAATTTTTATGTTTTTCTCGGATAAAAAATTTTTTCACAAACTTTTACAAAACTTTACGAAAAAAACAAACTTATAGGGTGGTTAAAAATCCGATAAAAAATCACCAAAAAAAAGATAAGTTTGTTTTTTTCGAAAAGTTTTGTAAAAATTTGTGAAAAAATTTTTTTGTCCGAGAAAAACATAAAAATTTTAAAGAGATTTTTAAATTTGGCGGTTTTTCGAATGCCAACAAAAACACTTTGCCAGACATCTGACCAAAAAAAGAACCTTTGTTTCGATGTGTGGTCTTCTGAAAGCCAGAACTTTTTCACCAGGTCAGATAAAAAATTCTGTCTTAACATTTTGTATATCTCGATGAGACGAGCAAAATCTTAAGACAGAATTTTTTTATCCGACCTGGTGAAAAAGTTCTGGCTTTCAGAAGACTATTTTTAAAGCGCAACAAACAGCACACTGTGCTTACAGTAATAATTTTAATACTTATAAAATACGTTTATACCATTCTAGATAGCGCTTGTTGCTCACAGCTCGACATATCATCAATATTTGTATGGTAGTGATAAAAACTACTGCAGTTACGATTGTCTTCAATCAGTTTTTCACAAACAATTTCTTTAGCTTCAAGTGATTCAAATAACCATTTTTGCCAAAAATTGATGGTCAAAACAAATGCAAATACCTAAAGAACATATTTTTATTAACTTCTAAACAAAGATTTTACTAACTTTTCTGTCCCATTCATTCCATTGATGAGTTGGAAAAAAATATGAAATATGAATAAGTTGCATCCACATATAAATAATTATTAAGGGAATGTAAAGAATATCAGACCATACTTCGTAAATTGTTGAATAATTCAAAGCAAAATCATAGTCCCATAAAATAAGTATAAATGGAATTCGAAAAAAATATCCTGCTGAACTTATAAGCGTAAATATAAGTAAAAGAATTTTTAGAGAAGCGGAAACATGGAATTTTTCAGGAGCTAAAAATTTTATTATCCAAATTTTTAGCTCAGCATTTACTTTTAAATCGCTATTTGCAGTTAGAATTGGATTGGATATTTTTAATATTGTTTTTGCATTAATTTTGGCATTTTTAATTAAAAAAACAATTATAAATAGCAAAAGTGCCGCACAAATGAATAAAACCGTTTTTATTCTTTTAATTTCAACAACTTTTATTGAATTAATTCCATTTTTAAGTGCACAAATTTTTGTTTTGGTACGTAAAAATTTTTCTCTTTTTATTTTTATGATAAATACAGTACTTTTTTAAAAATGATTCATAAAAAGCTCAGAAATTTATTTATTAAAAAAATATCCTGCTGAACTAATAAGCGTAAACATAAGTAAAAGAATTTTTAGAGAAGCGGAAACATGAAACTTTTCAGGAGCTGAAAATTTAATTTTTAAAATTTTTAGCTCGTTTATTTGGTTAGTCACTAATATCGGTAAATAAATAGCTTCTAGAAGTTTTTTTACTTACTTGGTGTTCCAGTTTTAGAACGCATTATAATAAATAATCTAATGTTGCAATATATTAATCCAATTACACCTAAGAATGCCATTATTCGACAAAATAAATAATTCCATTCTTGAGCAATCCCAAAAACCAATTGCCAAAAATTAAAATAACATAAAATACTAAAAGCTAACCACGTGGAAACTGTGAGGGTTAAATATATTTCCATTGACGTTTTTAAATAATGGTCGTTTTCTTTTTTTTGGTATTTATGTTTGGTGCTTCATACGTTTTAACGTCTTTTTGCTTCTTTCGTTCTTATCACAAAAAAATAAGTGATTAAAAAATGGGTGAACAAATTAAATTCTGCATTTTTAATAGTTATTCTTTTCCTTTAAAAAAATTTTGACAATATTTTATTTTGTTTTTTTTTTCGACGCTGATAAGAAGTGATCTTTGATATTTTTTAAATTTTTTTGTTTTATTATGCATTTTGACTTCATGATAGATAACTCTTTTTTTTGAAAAGTCGACTCTGAAATAAATATTTCAAAAGATTCTATTTTTTTATTTAAAAAATTTTTTTACCAAAATATCTAACACAAACATTTTAAAGATAACAAAAAATGAACTGTCTCATTTCAAAATCGTCACTTGAGTGGTAGTTAGAACATTGGTAAGAATATTAACGCTACTGTTATTATTTGTAATTTTCTTAAAAGCTTTATAGTAAAGTGCAACGGAGAGGAAAGTATTGAAGATGATTGCCGTTGAACCAAATGGACCAATATATGTAAAAAGTTGTTCAGCAGTAATCTAAAAAGTTTCAAAGTGTCAATATTTTTTTATTCAAAACAAAAAAATTTAAGATTTTAAATAAAAAAAACGTGACACAGCATTGATGCAACAACAAAAAATGTTTTCATAAATAATTAGCTGACGCTTTTTTTTAAAATTTAATCTGCAAAATTTAATGCAAAATCGTAAAAGTAGCAATAATTTGTTTGTCAAACGATGCTGAAATTTTTAATAAGTCAATTTTTGAGCTTTTTTTGAATCATATTTTTTTTAAAAAGTACTGTATTTATCATAGGGAAAATTTTTTACATACCAATACAAAAATTTGTGCACTTAAAAATGGAATTAATTCAATAAAAGTTGTTGAAATTAAAAGAATAAAAACGGTTTTATTCATTTGTGCGGCACTTTTGCTATTTATAATTGTTTTTTTAATTAAAAATGCCAAAATTAATGCAAAAATTATATTAAAAATATCCAATCCAATTCTAACTGCGAATAGCGATTTAAAAGTAAATGCTCCAGCAACACAATTAAAAGTTTGACAAAAAGTTTCAGAATTTATTGGAAAAGTTTCAAAGTAACGATTAAGTTTTAAAACTCCTGCAATTGAAGAAAAAATTCCAAAAAATGTTAAAATTGCAAAATATATTTTATATTTTTGTGTATATTTTAAAGGAAAAATTAGCGAAATGCAACGTTCAATGCAAAGAAATGTTTCAGCGATGGAACTGGTGTTAAAAGATAATGCTGGAATTAAGCCAAAATAATACAATATAAATGCATTATAAACACCGCCATCAGGTCTCCAAAAAATCAACAGATACCCAAAATAGATAATCCATGTAAGAGAACAAATAAATACAAAAATAAAATATACGGTAATTGTTGGAGATAATTTTACGGATTTTTTTAAAACACTTTTTCGAAATAATACATTTATGCAATAATAAACCGAAATCAATGATAATACAAAAGTTACGCAAGTATGTGAGAGATCAACGTATGTTATGTAACCCATTTTTAATTAAATAAAACAAATTTTTTTATTAAATTCTAATTTCTGCCGTAATTTGGAGTTGTAAATGAAAAACTTTTTAGAGTTATGCCTATTGCCACACAATTACTAACTATAAATGGGTAATAAATGCTCGACGGCGTTAAGACGGAAATTTTAATTTGTTGTTATTTTTTCTATACGTAAATTAATAATTTTTAAAATGAGTGTAGTGACGAAAATTATGACTCATTTTGTAAAAAAAAACAATACGTAGTTAGTAATTAAATGTTTAAATTGAAGCAACACGGAACAAAAAAATAGTCACAAAAATTAATAATCCAGCTTTGAAATTCTTCCGTTTTCGTTTGACTACACTTTTTTGAATTTTTTTTTTAGTGGAGTGATTGCTTTATGGCTACAAAAGCTTGTGCCGACAAAAACTTTTTACGGTATATTTTCATTAGCGAAAAATATAAAAAGAGGAAGTATGAAATTTTTTTACCCCTGTAAAGGCAAACATTCTTACAGGGGTAAAAAATTGAAAATTATTTTCAAAAGGGATGAGAAATGCGCCCGGTCGTCGATATTTCGGCCGCGAGTTTTTAAACTTTATTAGAAGCATCATTTTTCATCGTTTTGAACGTACTGATTTAAGAGGTTTTTTATTAGAATGCAAATTTGTGTTAATAAACATCACAAAAACTCATTAATAAATAACTTTATAACGAAAACAGTATTATTGATTTAAAAAATTTTTATTGCAGCATTTAAATTTGTTCGTTCTGTCAAAAATACTCCTGTTGGAATTATTCGTTTTGATTTTTTCTTAAAACACAAACATTTGCAAAAATAAAAATTAACAAAGCTTTTTCGTACAACTTTTCTAAAAATAAATTTTTGTAAAATAAAATTTTAAAAAAAGCTTACGAAAGTATCAGCATAAGTATTGTTGAAGAAATTCTAAAATAAACAAAATAAAATTCTGATAGAGTCCAAAGGCATATCTCGGCAACTGTAACGTCATTAAATGAAGTTCTCAGCGAAAATCTCAAATAATTATACAAACATCCACAAAAAAGTACAAGGGAAATAAGAGATTGAAAAAGTAAAAAATTTGCAAATCTTTTTGTTTCTGGCGTTAAATAAACAAGTTTAAATCGGGCGGCAATGGAAGTTGAAATTCCAAGAATTGCAGTAATTATAACATTGATTCCATTTGAAATTGTTGAAACAAATTGAATAGAAGAATTTATTTGAAAGCAATGTTCTTTTAATGGGTTGATTATACAATAACTATCTTTTAAAAACTTTCCACCTAAAATGAAATTTAATTGTTATGAATGGGGTTGCCGTCCCCCCCCCTCCGTTTCCCCAATTTCCCCGCGGGGATCCCCGTTTTCCCCGTCCCCGAAAGATTTTGATTTTCGGGGATCCCCGTTTTCCCCGTCCCCGAAAGATTGTTGATTTTCGGGGATCCCCGTTTCCCCGTCCCCGAAAAATTTTCATCCCCGAAAAAATTAAAGTTTCGATAATAAAGGAAAAATCACTAAAAAGTTATCCAACTAGGGCTCCCCTAATGATTACTGTACATAATAAACGAATTTTACCACTTTTGAATCTTTAAATTTAAAAATATTCAAATTTTTTCTCTCCCCGTCACCGTCCCCGAAGGATTTTTGATTCTCGAGGATCCCCGTTTTCCCCGTCCCCGAAAGTTTTTGCATTTCGGGGACGTCCCCGTTCCCGATTTCTTCGATTTTCGGGGGGGGGGGGGGCAACCCTAGTTATGAATGCAAAACTTCGTTTTAAAATTCTTACCAACAATAAATGGATAAATTACAAACAAAGCAAAAATAAATGTCAAACATTTTCCATTCCACAAAAATTTATGTTTTTTCCAAAAACAAACAGCTGTGAATCGATTCAGTGCTATTACGGTATTCCATGGTCCCAAAATAAATATTGCATAATTTGATATTATTCGGTTAATTCCAAATAAGGGAATATTGCTTGTAAAAACAGTCGCCAAAGAAATTAATGAAATAAAATCTAATACATATCCAAAATTTAGAATGTCGAAAAATGCTTTAGAAAAATATTCAACTTTTTGAAATTTTTTGTAAATGAATAAAATGAAACAAAGTATATTTAAAATAGAACCCAAAATATAAACGATTCCAACGATAAATACTGTAATAAATAATGGCAAAAAAACTTCAATTTGTTTTTCAGTTAAATTTTCAAAGTCCATATTTTTCAAATGATGGCAAATTGTCATTAACTTTTTACGTAAGAAATTTTTCATTAAATGGAAGGCTGTAATAAATGTTCAATTAGTAATCATAAAACATGGCCATAAAATTTTTTTTTGAAATCTTTAAAACTGTCAGTTAACTCAATTAGTTATAAAATTTAATACATATTTTAAAGAGTTTAAAGATTTTTATGATTTTTTGGACTAATTTTTATGAATTTTTGGGCTATTATAAAAAAAAATTTTAAATTTATTTAATATTTACAAATTTTATGTTTATGACTTTTAATAATATTAATTAAAATACTTGTTTTTAATATAAATTAAGAAGGGTTCTTGCAACGTTATAAATCATTCGACGGCCAGCTGGTGGAATCTAAAACAGCTAACAAATTTTAATTTTAATTTAAAAAAATGTTATAAAGAACTTACAGCTTTTTCAACTTCTTCAATTGTTGGAACGGGTAAAGGCTGGGGTCGGGGGACAGCTGTTTTTGTTCCTTGAGCAAATGATGGATGTGGGCTTTGGAAGCCTTGAGCAGTTTGAACTCCATAAGCAGCAGATGGATTTTGGCTATAATCATAATAGCCTTGGAAAGGCCAATATGGATTATATGAATGATTTGGTTGTGGAATTGCTTGAACCGCAGAATGTTGATACATTTGAGGATGTTGGTGGTGGGTTGCAGCAGGGTAGGTTGCAGCAGCTGAGCCAGCAGCATAATTTTGTCGGAACATACCCAAGGGGTCAAAAACACTTGTTTGATAATATTGTTGTTGTGGCTGTGTTTGGGCTTGGGGGATTGCAGCTTGTTGCCGTTGTTGTTGTTGAGGTCCGTAGACTACAGCTTGCTGGGATCCAGTAGTTTGTGGAATTGCTATTGGTTCTTGTTGTTGTTGTTGCTGTTGTGGTTCATCTTCATAAACTTTTGCACATGGTGCAGATTGTCCATTTGCAAGCTTTCGGCAACCTGTTGAAGATGGTGCTTCTGTTGCGGGTTCAGCAGTTGCTTGTTGAAGTGGATTTAATTGTTGTTGTTGCTGTTGAGGTACTTGTTGTTGGAAGTACTGTGGTTGGGGTCCTTGTTGTTGATAATATTGTTGTTGTTGAAGAGAACCTTCTGCTGGCATATTATTTGGAATATCAAATCTCATTGTATTAAAGGTTGGAGAAGCTTGTTGTTGTGGAAGTGGTTGAATTTGTAAAGTTGGAGCAGAAAATTGAATATCTGGTTTTTGAACTTTTTCAACATTTTTAATTAAAATTTCAGCAGTACCAGATTCAACTAAAATTTGTTTTTACTTTTATGCAAATTAAATTTTTATGAAACAAACCAGTTGTTTCAGTTATTTCAGGTTCAGGTAAACAGGGGAAACGTTTCATTGTAACACTATATATAACTCTAAAATCCCTTTTCATTAACAGCTAATTTTTGAGTAAAAGCCATTTGTTGTAATTTTCGACTTTCTCGTCGGATTTCAAAAAAATGATAAATCCTCAGATAAAGCTAAAAATTGGTAGGTAGACTAATTTGAGGTCAGAGATCTCAAATTTAAATTCCATATGTCTCATTTTTATGCAAATTTTTCAACTACCACATCATTTTATGCAAATTTCAACTATCCCTAAAATAACCAAAAATCGAAAAAAAAGTTGAATCTCGTCAAGGCGCGTCGAAAGATATATCATTTGTAGTAAAATAATTTTTTTTCAATTTTTGGTGATTTTAGGGGTACCGCATGTGGTATTTGAAAAATTTGCATAAAAATGAGACATATGGAATTTAAATTCGAGATCTCTAATCTCATATTAGTCTACCTACCAATTTTTAGCCTCATCGTAGGATTTTTCATTTTTTGAAACCCCACGAAAAAGTCGAAATTGTTGAACAAATGGCTTATAAATCTTAACTCACTCTCCCTTTTGATTAAATCTACGTTGAATATTGCTAATATATTCAAAAGAATGTTGTCGGCCATCTTCACCATGAATTTCTCCACCAACAACAGTTTCACCACCTTTAATTTCTGCAATACCTTGATCCGATGATTCCATGAGTTTTGTGTATGAACAACACATAACTTTAAAACTAAAAGGGAACTAATATAGACGTGAAAAAATTTTTATGTAAACTAACATTGAACCAGGAATAATTTTTGGTAATGGTGAAATTCCACCAACCCATTGATTTGCTGCACATTGTTCAGAGATATAAGATCTGTCACAAATCTAAATATTCAAATTTCTACAACTTTTAGAAATTTTAAAAACTTACAGAAAATTGTGGCCTAAAATATGTTGCATTTTTAACAATTGGTCCTTGGGTGTCAGTGGTTCGCAAAAATCCATCAGATTGCTTTCCAATTTTATAAAATTGTGCTGCATCTGCTGATCTCTTTCCATCAGCATTCCAGCCAAAGCAGGATGGTCTTGCACAACCTTAAAAAAAACTTTATTGGAAGTTTGAAAATGATCGAAAATATATTTACCCAAAATTGGTTGACCATTTGCTAAAGCTTCAAAGCTGAAGGGAATTCCTGATTGTCCGCAGTATGAGGCAAAAGCGAATGATGTCAACGAACAAAAAGTTATTAAACTTAAAACCCTCATTTTCAATAATGCCTAAAAAAAGTAGTTTTGAAACTTCAAAAATGAATATCGAAATCATAATTTTTTCTTGTCGCGAAAACGGAAAAATTATTTTTATCTTATCACGAAAAATAGCATTGTATTGTATTCAGTAAGTAAAATTTAGAAAAAAATATTAACCAAAAAAGTGAAAGTTTCTAAAAAAAAGTATCTTTTCAATTTTTCACTTTTATCTTTGCTGAAAAAAACCCAAACTAAAATCCAAAATCAAAAAAAAATTTGAAAAACGAAAACGAGATTAAAAAAGTGATGACCTAATTGTTATCTTGATTATTTTTGTGTGAGTTATTTTTACTATTGTTTAGAAATTAAAAACATGGGAGAAATTAAATTTCTCTTTTTTTTAAATTCAGGATTCCGTTTTTTTTTCTTTAAAGAAAATGCAACCGCCGCCGCAGGCGATAAATTGGGATTTTCTCTTTCATTGCGTAAAAAAAATTAAGGAAGAAAAAAGTGTGCGACATTTTTAACGAAGAATTTGTACTCAATTTAAATAACATATAAAATCATTTAAAGGGAATTGATTAAAATATGCAAATGCAAAACATGAAGATAATAACAACTTTTAAACATGGTTCTGCAAAAGCAAACTTTTCAACTTCAAAAAGTCCAACATACAAAAATGCAAGTTTTGGTATTTCATTTTCGGGCGAAAAATATTTTTGTTATTTCGATTTCGACCGAAGAAGAAAAAATATTTTTTTTAGTTATTACTCAATGATTCTTGCAGCAAAAAAAACGGGTGTTTTGCCGTTTTACAACTTGGGACAAAGGATTTAATAACATGACAAAAATATATTTATAGATAATAAAAATATTTAAATTATTTATTTTATTTAAATTAAATAAGCTAATTTTTTTTAAAACTGTTGTTAAAAAACTGAAAAAAATTTCGATTTCATGAAGGGCCAAAATGTCGAAATTTCGATTATTCTATTTCAGACATGAAGACAAGTTCAATATTTCGTTATTTCGATTTCAGGCAGAAAAAAATATTTTGTAATTTCAATATTTTGATTTCGCAGAACTCTGATGTTGAGGAAATTCAAATTCTACAATTACTTTTTATGAGTTCTTTTACAAATTAAGCATAATTTTTTGAAGAATATTTTGTTGGAAGCTGCACCAAATTTTGATCCACTCTCTGTTGACATTGTGTTTAAATGTGTTCGTTTAGAGTCACCATAAAATTTAAACGACAACGATCGTTGCAAAAAAAACACACACACACTTTTTGTCTTTTTTAAATTTGTCAATTTTTATTAAAATTGATAACTTTAAAGTTTAATTCTGTGAATCTTCCGAACAATTTCAATATAAGCAAAGTATTACAGAATTCTGTTTTTTTTTTGATTCAAAAAACGTTACTTTACTTTTGGCAAAACGTCACCGTTCTTTTTTGCTTTGAAACTTTTTTTGTTGCTGCATTTTTTTGTAACAAAATCTCTTTTGTTTTTGTATGCAAATTTTAATGTTAATTGTCATCATTTTTGATTATGTTTCGTTTATATCAAACACACATTTCAATTCACTTTGAATTTGCGGTTGTTCAAATCGGTCGTGTTTCTTCAATGATGCTTTTATTGAACGTTA
>JAQIXH010000208.1:0-16889 GCA_034700145.1 Panagrolaimus detritophagus
CTGCAGAAATAAACTTTGCAAAATAAAATCATGAAATTTCTACCGTATCTTATTGCACTAATCTCAGGTCCCTTACAGTGTCAAAAAAGAAAGCTTACGTTTTGCAAAAAAAATTTTCTGCACTTCCACATTTTATTTTAAAAATAAGCAAATGCAGATGCTATTAATTTTCGCAGGTTTGAATATTTTAATGTTCAGACATAAAAATTAATGTATTGGTTTAAATATCTGTCAAAAGTTATTTTTTCTGAAATGGTAAAAATGCTATATGATCATAATGTAGCAAGAGACGTTATTTAAAGCTCCAGTTTTTCATATTTATCATTTTGGGCCCTCACTAAAATCCAATCCAATCCACTAAAAACCAATCCAATCCAAAAATTTTTTTGCCTTCAAAATCCTTGAAATTGACTTCAGAATCCGATTTGTTTAACTAGAAGCACATTTGGATTGGATTCGTTTTCTGAAGCCAATTTCAAGGATTTTGAAGGCAAAAAAATTTTTGGATTGGATTGGTTTTTAGTGAATTGGATTGGAACTTGGACTGGATTGGGTTTTAGTGAGGGTCATCATTTTGTATTTTAAAAAATTTATTTTAGATGCTACTGGAATTTGGTGTTTATTTAAAGAAATTTCATGCCATTTTTATATTTTAGAAATATTGATAACAGATAGCCTGGCGCTGCCGTAATTCTTGCTGATGCATAAGTAATTTAAAGATCATTTTTTTGTTTAAAATTTCAAAAAAAAATGAGAAGATAAGACTGATTTGGAAAATAAAGAAATATTTGACGTTTTTGTGTTTTTGCTTTTTATTGCTTTGATTTATTTTTTTTCAAAAAAAAATTTTTGTCATCCAATAATTGTGAAAAAAAACTAAGATTTAATTACAGTTAACGTGGAAAAAAGAATGATATCATTCGTTTTAACGAGGAGCATATTCCTCTCCATTATTTCTTCATTATTTACAAAAAAGTTATATTTTTTGTTTTTTCAAAAATATGAGTTATTTTTTAATAATAAAAATCTGAAATTGGTAGCAGACGACAATTTTGGTAAAATCAGAATTATTTTATCCCCTTAAAAATTGTAAAAAATTATCGAATAATATTCTTTTTTGGTACTCCTAAATTTTTACTAAAACGACCGGGCCGGAGCATCTGTGATTGTGCCGATATCGGCTTTAGTATAACGGGCGTTGTAGGGGGGGGGGGGTTCCGATTTTAAAGACGAGAGCGAAAGCCGTTCCGGGGGCTGGCAAAGCCCGGGCATTGCGATTTCCTTTGATTTTGACATGGAGCCCCATTTATATCTTTTTTAGAATGTCAAAATTTTAGCCCCGGGGCTTTGTCCATCTAGATTTTCTAATGTTTTTTTCTGAAAAAATATTTGTAATATCATAGTTCATTTGACATATAAAAAAATGATTTCTATTTTGGACATTTTAGCAAAAATACGAAATCCCAAAAATGCATGAACGATGCAGGATGATTTTAAGGAATCATATTTAATCTTGGCGAAGGCAGGCGAAAAATACAAAAGAAAAACACTGGATGCAAGTTTTACAGTTTCGATTATATCATCTTCTTATTTAAATATCCGAATAAATAAATAAAATAGAATAAGTAGCTTGTAAAATGTGCAGTTTTCAAGTCCCTTAAAACAATTCATTATACAATTTTAATATACGATTGTTTATTTGCAAAAGATTGAACAAAAAATAAATACAACAACTTTCAGCATAACTAAATTAATTGATTAAAACCAAGGTCAAGATATTTTTCAATATCAAGTCCAAAAAATGAAATCAGAGGAATTTTATAATCTTGATTTTCAGCTTCAATTAATTCATCAATAATTTCTTCAAGGCGAGTTTCATAAGCTTCAGAAATTGAAATACCAAAATTAAGTGTAAAAATTGTACTTTTATTTTTCTAAAAAATTAAAACGATTAAATTTTTGTTTCAAAATAAAATACACTTACTTTCATATAAGCGTAAAAAGTTTCAATATCAAAAGTTTCTGGAATATTAATCAAATGAAATATTTCAATTTGCAAAAAATTTGGAAGCTTTAAAAGTTCTTTAACTGTTTTGGGAGTGATATTTGAAAGATTTGTATCACATTTACTAAAAAGCGTACAATATTAACTAATTTGAATGGCAAAATTAAATGAACTTACTAGCAAAACTTTTTAATTTTTGGAAGAGCTTCAAAAACTTTTTCAAATGAAACAATTGAACCATTTTCATTCATTACAGTAACTGCTTTAAAATCGATTTCTTCAACATTTGAAACAAGAAACATGAAATCATTGTAAGAAAAAATTTGTTTATTCAAATGTAAAATTTTTGCATCACATTTATAAATCTTTGGAATGATTGAAGAAATAATATTTTCATTATCAGAATATTTTGTTGAAATAAGTTTAGTAATCCAAAATTTGCAAGACATATTTTTCATAGAAATCAGTTTTGTTCCATGAGAAGTAGACCATTGTTTTTTTTCATGAATATAAATTAAATCTTCAAGAATCAAAACTGGATTTTTTTCAAAAAAATATTTGCAGGATTGAATTAATTTTTGATAAACTTCTGGAGTTGATGGATTCATTGAAATATAATAAATTATTGAATTCGGCGATGGCCAATTTTGACGTTGAAAATATGATTCATAAAATTGAATACGTTTAGAATTTGCCATAATTGAAATTAACTTTTTGAAGAAAAAAAAATTAAACTCTGTGAGTTAAATATTTGATTCCAAACAAATGCCTAAAATAATTAATAAACAGCAAAAAAATATAACCGCGTTGAAGAAATTTATAAATAAAAATACGCCAATTCGCAAAAGGGTGTGAGAGATTAATGTAGATAAAAAAAAAATTCATAGCTACAAAAGAAGTGATTTGAAAAACATTGATATAAAATAGCAATTCATTTTTTTTGGTTCCTAAATGATAGAAAAAAAGCTCAGTTAAATTATAACAATAAGTGACAAAGAAACTATAAAATAAAATGTATTCCTTATTTTGTTTCATAAATATTTGAACCAATAAAATTTTAGAATTTGCAGTAAAATTTCAATGGCAAAAATTATGGAACAGAGACAGCAAGAAATAAATAAAAAATACGGAATTCCGAAATATCGATAATATTCCTTTTTGATACTCATAGATTTCTACATTACCGTTCAGGGGTGTGCGGAATTCCGCTTCCGTAAAATACGAAATTCCGCTTTTTTTCAACTTCCGTACCCGTTTAACGGATTTGCTTCCGTTCCGCTTAGAAATTTTACTTCCGCACATCCATGTTACCGTTACATGCAAAAAAAGTTTAAAAAAGAAATCGATAAAACAATAAATTTTGTGCATGAAAAACTTCATTTAAAAATTTTAATTAAAAATGTGTGTAACAACAGAAGGAGCTGTTTTTATTAAACTATTTTAAAATATCAAAATCATTATTTGCCTTCCAAACTATTTTTAAGGAAGAAAATGTTTATGAAAACAGTTAAATATTTAAAACAAAATAAAAAACGTAATAGTTTAAAAAAACAAAAACTCCTTCTTTTGAAAGAAAGTTTTTGACATTTTTTTATAAAAAACAAATTTTTACTGAAAAAAAAAGTAAATGCCAGTCTGTCTGCAAATGCATTTGTTTATGAAAGAAGTTTCTTCTTTTCATCGTTATTCTTTTAAATAAGAAGAACAAATGTTGTAACCCATTTCTATTTTTTTTCAAAGGAAAAACGCAACACTAAACTTTTTGCTGTTTTTGTTCTTTTTTCCCTATTTTTCGAACGAATGCAAATTTTTTCACATTTGTTTTTTTAGTTTTTGAATATTTTAATATGCAAAAAATTTTGTGAAAAACAATTGATTTCTTTTAATTAAAAATTTAAGTAAAGTTTAAATCATATGTTTGTAGAGCGTCGAAACCTTTTCATTTTTTTCACAATTTCCGCTTTTAAAATTTAAATTCAGATTCTAAAAATTTATTGGTTCAAATATTTATGAAACAAAATAAGGAATACATTTCATAAATAATGGGTTCTAATCGTAAAATATCCGTTAATAATATCCATAAATCTTATGTTTACTTTTACTTTTATTATCTGTTATTAAAAAAATATTTTTTTTTAATTAAAAAATTACTTTAAACAATTATTAACTATTCAAAAAAATTGCAGTTTGCAAACTTCCAAAAGTAAATGAATGCGGCAGAAAAAAACAGTCAAAATAAAATAGCAAAGAAAAAGTTTCTGCTTTTGAAGGTCTAAAACAAACCTTTTGACATTTTTTTCATTTTTTTAGAAAAGAATTCAACGATGAAATACGATTTGATCAATGAAAAAATAGCAGCTGTTACAAAAACATGTTTAAAATTTTGTTTTTTTTTGTATAAAATCAGAAATCAAAAACAATTGTACAATATTAAAAAAAGTTACATAGAAGGGCATCATGGAAGAAGCTACCGAGCATTATTTATAAAAATGTTAATTTTTGTATTTTTTTTTGCAATTTTGATTTTTAAAGAATCGTAAAATGTTTACATTTGCTTTGAAATTTTAATCATAAAAATCCACGAATTTGCAGTTAAATTTTAATGGCGAAAATTGTGGAAGAGAGACAGAAAGAAATAAAAAAGTTTCGACATTTTACAATTGTAAAATGTCATGAATGAATAGAATGGCATGGCAAAAAACATAAATTTGCATATAATTTCGGTGTAAAATGGTCAATTTTCAATTCCATCTAACTCGATATAAAAGCTATCCAGAAATTATTTGACGCTTTTAAGCGATAAATGAGATATATGGAAACAATAAAATATGTGGTCGGAGACATGTTTTTCATGTAATACTAAAACGGCATCATAAAAAGTGCCAAAAAACAGGGTTTTTTGACAATTTTGGTTTTTTTTACGGCACATTTCCAAATTAACCCAGATATCGCCAAAAACATTTTTTTTGATGTTTCTGGACCCATTGGCATTGTTTAAGACCAAAACGGCCTAACTATACGTTTTTCATCCAAAAATGAGCCCGTGACAAATAATAATAGATTTGACATTTTTTAAACATATTTGTTTTTTAAACATGCTTTCCAAAGACAAAAAAAATTCTTCGTCATTTACATTTTTAGAAATACCTGTTTTATATCAAAATATTATAATCGTTGTTTTCCAGAAAAAAAATACTGTCTTTTTTAAGAAGAGATGAAAAACAAGCGCCAGTTTTGATCGTATTTCGTCACAACGCAATATAAAAATTTATGTTTTATAAGAATCATTAAGAAAATTTTTGCCGTTTTTCTGTTTTTCATTTTAATTGCAGTGATTTATTTTTTTCAAAAAAGCGTTTTTCGAATATTTTAGTCATCCAATTATTGAGAAAATAAACTAAGATTTCATTACAGTTAACATGGAAAAAACCGATTAAAATGATGTTTTTGTAGAGGTACGTAATCTTGCCTTTTCATTATTTACAAAAAATTATATATTCTGTGTTTTCAGAAATATGAGTAATTTTTTAATGTCAAAAACCTTAAATTGGTAGGAGACGAAAATTTTGGGGGAATCAGAATTATTTTATCTCATCAAAAATTGTAACAAATTATCGAATAATATTCTTTTTTAGTTCTCCTAAAGTTCTTCATTACCGTTAAATGCAAAAAAATGTTAATAAGTCGATTTTTAAATTTTAAAAAAGAAAAACTCTTGTGCTTGAAAAATTTCATTTAAAAATTTTAATTAAAAACGTTTGTTTCAAGAGTTGTTTTTATTAAACTATAAAAAATATTAAAATTATTATTTACCTTCCAAACTATTTTTTACGAAAAAAATTTTTTTAATGACAAACACAATAGTTAAAAAAAATAAGAACTCTTTGATTTGAATAAAAAAATTTTGACAGTTTTTTATAAAATGAAAATTTTTAGGGAAAAACAAAAAAAAGTATATGCCAGTCTGCAGTTGCATTTGTTTATGAAAGAAGTGTCTTTTTTTCATCGTTGTTTTCTTTTTAAACAAGAGAATAAATGTTGAAATACTTTTTTTTTCAAAGGAAAATCGCAACAATAAATTTTTTGCTGTTTCATTTTTACTCTATTTTTTGAACGAATGCAAACTCTTTCACGTTTGTTTTTATAGTTTTGAATATTTTTTTATGCAAAAAATTTTTCAAAAAATAATTTATTTCTTTTTATTAAAAATTTAAGCAAAGTTTGAATTATAACAACGAAAAACAGATATAATGACTTCCTATCTTCAAATTACTAATGCAACATTATTTATAAATAATAATTTTAGTTATTTAACAAAAAAATTGTAAATTTTTAATGAGTGAAAAAAGTATAACATTTTTGATGAAACATTTATGATAAAAGTTTAAAAACATTGAATAAAATCCACAGGTAAAAATGAGCCAATAAATATCGTTGGAAAATGTGTTTACAAGTTTATAATATGCCAGCTAAATATTTGTTTGAAAATTTGTGAAAATCCAAGTTTCTTCGTTTTCATTGAAAAATTCTTTGAATAAAAAAACTAATTTTCTAAATTCTTTCATATAAATGTAAAATATTTCAAAATTATTGAAAAAGAGAGTGAAAAAACCATATTTAACAATAAAAGTTTCGTGTTTCAAAAAATATTTTATGTATTTTGATTAAAAATGAACAACTACGACGTATTCAGTTTCTGATTTGAACAGTTTTGTCAATGATTGTCTTAGAATATTGTCAAATTGTTTTTCAAAAGACACACATTTACATAATTCTTAAATATTCAAAAACTTTAAAAATTCTTAATTTTCAAAACACATTTTTAAAAATAATGGTCTTGTCTTTTTCAAACAAAACGAGTTTTGTGAGAAAATCAAAAAATGCCAGCTTTCGATCGATCATTTTCTGCTTTTAAATTTATTCACACATGTTTCTTTTGGTTATTTAAAAAGATCGATGACTTTTTCTATATCTTTTTTTGAAAAAAGCAATAAAATAATTTATGTCTTTTTTGTTTTATTTCCAAAAATAAAACAAGTGAAACTATCTTAAATTTTGTTAAATGTTTTTGAATTTGTAATGTTCATTTTGTTTGTGAAAAATAAATATTCATGTTTGAATATGTATTTCCACATAAATTATGCGGTATAATAAAAAGTTGTAAGCTGTCATTCAGAATTTTGGATACTTTTTTAAAAAAATTTGAGTGTAATTGAGAAGTCTATTGATTGCGAGTGAATTAAAAAGCCCTCTCAAATTTGTGATAATAAAAACAAAATTGTATATTAAAAGCATGGAAAATATTAGATAAGCTTTTGTAAGCTTTTCATAAAAATTATTAAGAAATATAAACACAAAAATCGTGATAGCGATAACAGAGTTAAAGACGAAAATGATGCATATTTTAATTAATAAGCGTTATTTAATCCACTTGAAAATATTCAAATAGCTACAAAAAATGGAGTACAATAATAAAAACAGATAAAAGAATAACCTTTTCTTTAAAATTTTTTTTGGAAAAAATCTAAAAACGATGCTGCTGTTCAAAAAAAAAAGAAGTGCCAAAAAGAAGAACGAAAATATGGCGAAAATTTCGGAAATTTTAGTGTTACTTTAAAATGATTGATCACGAATAGCTCTTGTGAAGCCAATAGCAATGATTTAAAGGTCATACGACACCATCGACATCGTATTTTGAGAAAAAATGTATTAAATATTCAAAAAAAGATGATTCATTTCTAAAATAAAAAAAATGCGATAAGAATATTTTCCTTTTTTCGTTAAAAAACTGAATCAATAAAACTTGAATATGTGTTTCCACATAAATTATGTAATATAAAAAAAGTATGAAGTTGTTTGAACAAAAATAAAAACGGTATATGCAGGTATTTTATAAACCGTGGTTTTACATATTTTTCAGAAAAAATATGTAAATATTTGAAAAGGCAAAATTCCGATTAAAATTTAACAAAAGCTGTTTTATTGCAAGAAAATGTATTTTTAACAAAAAATCACATGTATTTAAATTTCTTTTAAGAATGTGTAAATAAAAATCGGTGGAATGTAATGTTAATATGGGATTTTTTTTATAAATCAACATATCCGTGTTTGTGCTTGGAAAAAATAATTTGTTAACATTTTTAGCAAAACGCATACAAAGCTACACAATTATAAAATATTCCAAAATGTACCTCAATGTTAGGGTATTTTGGTGTAAATATGATAGAAAAATGTGGAAACTTAAAAAATTTTCAAAATTCATTTATGTATCCAAAAAACTGTGAAAAAACTCTATTTTAAAATATTTTTAAAATTTGGCCATCATATTTTTTAAAGCTTTTTTTTCAAACGATCGATGAACTTTGTAAGACTTTGTTTTCTTCTTTTTCTGCAAAGCAGCTGCAACGAAATTGGACGATGCCCTTTTGATTTTGGTTTTTGTCTCAAAAAAAGCATCTTTTACGAATTTTACGAACTTTGTCTTTTTACATTGTTTTTAAGAAAAAGCAATGTGGAAAAAAGGAAACTTCGATCAAAAACAAATGCTGTTGCAGAATGACATTAAATTTTTTTTCTATAGAAATTCGTATTTTTTAAAACAGGTGTCAAAAATTTTCTTTCAAAAGAAGGAGTTTTAGTTTTTTTAAATTATTGTGTTTTTCATTTTGTTTTGAATATTTGATTGTTTTGATAAAAATTTTCTTCTTTAAAAGCAGTTTGGAAGGTAAATAATAATTTTGACATTTTAAAATAGTTTAATAAAAACCAATCCTTAACACAACACACATTTTTAATTAAAATTTTTAAATGAAGTTTTTCAAGCACAAAAGTTTTTCTCTGATCGACTTTTTTTTTATATTTTTTGCATGTAACGGTAATGACAAATTTAAGAGTAACAAAAAAGGTTATTATTGAAATTTTGTTACAATTTTTAATGGGATAAATTAATTTCGATTATACCAAAATTGTCGTCTGCCACCAATTTAAAGTTTTTAATATTAAAAAATTACTTAAATTTCTGAAAACCAAATTGTTGCAGCAGCAGAAACCAATTTTGCAAAATACAAAATGATAAACATAAAACAATAACGTCATGTGCTTCCCAGGGGATCAACTTACATTTTTATCATTTAAAAAAAAAATCACTTTTAACAAATATTTAAACCAAATATAATTTTTGACTCTGAACTTTAAATTTTTTAAACGTACGAGAAAAAAATTAATAGCATCTGCATTTGCTTATTTTTTAAAAAATGTAGAAACACAAAAAACTATTCGTAAGGGAAGCCTTCTCTTTTGTGACAGAAGCTGGAAAAGAAAGAGAAAGAAACAATTTTGCTGCAAAAAATGCAGAAAGCAAAGTGTTTCAAAATCCATCGATCGTTAAAAAGAATGTCCACGAAAATATAAAAGCAAAAAAAGAAAAATTTATAAACATCAGCATCTTTTTTAGATTTCTTCCAAAAAATTTTTTTAAGAAAAGGTTATTCTTTCGTATGTTTTTATTATTGTAGTTTTTAAATATTTTTAGTAAATAAAATACTTTCAAACTATGGTAGTTTGCTATTTTTATCTTATTTTTATTTGCATTGCTTTAAATTTTTACCGACTGTAAATTCAATAATTTTTGCGTAATAGTTTTGAATATTTTGTTATCTAGCATAAAAAAAACTATATTTTTTTTTGGTTTAATTAACGTTAAAAAACGAATCTGTAAAAATAATTGTTGAGAAAAATAAGATCGTTCATTTTTTAAGAAAAAACGAATATAGTTTTTTTGGTATAAAATAGGTTTAAAAATGTGAACGGCAATGATTATTTTGTTCTATGAAAAATATGTTGAAATAAAATCTGATGGATGATGGATAGCGAAATGCTACAAATTTTCTTTTTTTAAAATGTCGTTCAAATTAATGTTTTTTATAAATCCCCTTAAAATTACCATGAAATAGTTGTTCATTTTGTAAAGTCATAGAATGATTTAATGATTCTATTGAATTATTATTGTTCCATTTTCTGCAGCTTTAAACATAAAAATTTTGTTTGTTAGAATATCTTTAAAACAAAATAAAGAATACATTTTATAAAAATGAATGATTAGATAAAAAAGAGTTCTACAAATACTAAAAAATTTTGCAGTAAGCTTTCAAAAGTAATTGAAAATTAATACGGAAGCAAAAAACAGTCAAAATATTATTTCTAGTTTTTGCTTTTTTAAAAAAAAGCCCCAAAAACTTTTCCAACATTTATTCATTTCTTAAGAAACGAATACGATGATAAAATGATTTTTGCACTCCCTCTAAACAATATTTTGAAACGTTGCTGCCTCCATTAAAATGTCTGATGTTTGAAAGGATTTCCGTTTTCCAAAAATCTTCAATGCCTTCATTATCAGGTAAATATTTCTTTATATTCCAAATCAATCTAATCTCCACATTTTATTTCAAGTTTGAAAAATGATTTTAAAATTTTTAAGCAATAACACAAAATTGTTGCAGCCTAAAATCAAATGTGAAGTCAGTTTTTTTAATAGTATTAATTTGCGATTAACATTTATGGGGGAAAAAATTCTTGAAGCACCTTGTACTTAAGCAAAGTTTAAATTATAACAATAAAAAAAGATAGAATGACTTCAACGAAAGAAGTTATTAATGATATAAGTGCATTATTTAAAAATAATAATTTTAGTTATTTAACAAAGAAAATGTTAATTTTTAACGAGTGAAAAGAGTATTAATATTTTTGATGAAATATTTATGATAAAAGTTTAAAAACATTGAGAAATACTCACAGGTAAAAATGAGCCAATAAATATCGTTGGAAAATGTGTTTACAAGTTTATAATATGCAAGCTTAATATTTGTTTGAAAATTTGTGAAAATGCAACTTTCTTCGTTTTCATTGAAAAATTTTATAACTTTGAATAAAAAACTAATTATCTAAATTTTTTCTTATAAATGTAAAAGATTTTAAAATTATAGGAAAAAAACGTGAAAAAAACTGTATTTAACAATAAAAGTTTCGTGTTTGAAAAACTTTTTTATGAATTATGATTAAAAATGAATAACTACGAAGTATTCTGTTTTTGATTTTAATAGTTCAAGTCAATGATTGTGTTATAATATTATCACATTGTTTATTGAAAAAACACATATTTACTTAATTTTAAAATATTCAAAAATAATAAAACCTTTTAATTTTTAAAGCACATTTGAAAAATAGCGCTCTTGTCTTCTTCAAACCAAACGAGTTTTGTGAGAAAATCAAAAAATGCAGCTTTCCATCGATCATTTTCTTTTTTTTCATTTTTTTGACATATTTCTTTTGGTTTGTTGAAAAGATCGATGACTTTTTTCTACTTTCTTTTTTTTTTTTTGAAAAAGCAATGAATTTTCCTTTCGTTTTGATAGAAATCTAATAAACAAAGAAAGTTTTCGTTAGCGTAAAAAATTTATGTCTTTTTTTTGTTTTATTTCCGAAAATAAACAAGTGAAATTATCTTAAATTTTGTTAAACAATTTTGGATATTTTAATGTTTATTTTCGTTTGTGAAAAAAAAATTTCCACATTAAATTATGTGATACAGTAAGAAGTTTAAAATCTTATGAAAATTAGGAAACGGATTTTTCGTTGTCATATAAACTGCTATTTTATATATTTCTCAGAAAAAATATGTATATTTTTAAAAAAGCAGAACCACGATTAAAATTTAATAAATTTTTTTTAACAAAAATACATTTCCGTGGTAAATATGACAGAAAAACGGAAACATAAAAAATTTTCAAAATCTATTTATGTATCAGAAAAAATCTCCCAGAAAACGATTAAAAAATCGTATCTCAAAAAATATTAAAATTCGGCCATCATATTTTTTAAGACATGTTTTTCAAACGATCGGTGAACTTTTAAACGCATTCTTTTTCTGCAAATCACTGCATTGAAATTGGACGATGCCCTTTTGATTTTGGTTTTTGTCTCAAATTTTTTTTTTTTAAGAATTTTACGAATTTTGTCTTTTTACATTTTACATTTAACAGTCACAATTTTTTAAAAATGTAAAAGATTTCATAATTGCAGAAAAAACAAAGTAAAAAAACAACATTTAACAATAAAAGTTTCATGTCTGAAAAACTTTTTTATGAATTATGATTAAAAATGGAGATTAATGTATTTACCCTTGGATTTAAATAGTTTTATCAATGATAGAATAACCTTTTTTCAAAAAAATTTTTTGGAAGAAATCTAAAAAGGATGCTGTTCATAAATATTTCTTTTTTTGTCTTTATATTTTCGTAGACATCCTTTTTTAAAAGATCGATGAATTTTGAAATGCTTTTTGCATTTTTTTTTGCAAAGCAGCGGCAACAAAATTGTTTGTTGCCCTTTCTTTTTTATTTTTTTCTCAAAAAAGAAAGCTTCCATTTTGCAAAAAAATTTTCCTCGTTTCCACATTTTGTTTTAAAAATAAGCAAATGAAGATGCCATTAATTTTTTTCTCGTAGATTTGAATATTTTAATGTTCAGGGTCAAAAATTAATGTATTGATCTAAATATCTGACAAAAGCTATTTTTCCTGAAATGATAAAAATGCAAATTGAACAAGTAATTTTAAAGAAGTTGTAGCACATGTCGTTATTTATAGCTCCAGTTTTTCATATTTATCATTTTGTATTTTAAAAGATTTATTTAAGCTACTACAAGAATTCGATGTTTATTTAAAGAAAGATTTATGCCATTATTATATTTTGGAAATATTGATAGCGGATATGCAGAAGATCGTTGTATTTCTTAATAAGAAGATTCCTTAAAAAATTTTTCGACCTTTATGATTTATAAGTGCTTAAAATATTATTGGGGAATCTCGTAAGTTATGAACGCAAAAAAATGTGGTATGAAGAAATTAAGAAGAAATCTAAAAAGGATGCTGCTTTTCATAAATCTTTCTTTCTTTGTTTTTATATTTTTAAAGACATTCTTTTTAAAGATCGATGAATTTTGAAACGCTTTGCTTTCTTATTTTTTTTGCAGACATATCAAAATTGTTTGTTGCCCTTTCTTTTTTATTTTTTTTCTCAAAAAAGAAGGCAAAAAAATTTTCCTGAGTTTGCACATTTTATTTTGAAAATAAATTAAAATGTCTGATGCAGGTTTGAATATTTGATTTTCAGATACAAAAATTAATGTATTGGTTTAAATATCTGTCAAAAGCTATTTTTCCTTAAATGATAAAAATGTAATTCGGCAGATTCAAAGCTGATTACGTTATTTAAAAGCACTTGTTGTCTATGTTTATCACTTTTTATTTTTTAAAATTGTTTTTTGCTGCTGCAACAGTTTGGTGTTATTGCCTAAAAAATTTTAAAATCATTTTTCAAATTTTTTTCAAACTTTGAATAAAATGTGGAGATAAGACTGATTTGGAAAATAAAGAAATATTTGCCTGATAATAAAGATTTTGAAGATTTTTGGAAAAAGAAAATCCTTTCAAACATCAGACATTTTAATGGAGGCAGCACCGTTTCAAAATATTGTTTAGAGGGTGTGCAAAAATATCATTTTATCATTGCATTCGTTTCTATCGAAGTGAATGTCGGAAAAGTTTTTAAAGCTTTTTTTAAAAAAGCAGAAACTAGAAATAATATTTTAACTGTTTTTTGCTTCCTAATTAGTTTTTAATTACTTTTGAAAGCATAATGCAAAGTTTTATAGTATTTGTAAAACCTTTTTTTGGACATAATCATCCATTATTTATTAAATTGTGTTCCATTTTTTGTTTCATAAATAATTTAACCAATAAAATTTTAGAATTTGCAGTAAAATTTTTATGTTTAAAGCTGTAGAAAAAAGGAACAGCAATAAACTAATAATCATTAAATCATTCTATGACTTTACAAAATGAACAACTATTTCATGGTGATTTTCAGTAGATTCATAAAACATTAATTTGAACGATATTTTTAAATAAGAAAATTTGTAGCATTTCGCTATCTATCTATCATCCATCAGATTTTATTTCAACATATTTTCCGAAGAATAAAAAAATCATCGCTTTGGGGCTGTCCAGATGTTACGTAATATTTTTTTGTATTACGACGCTTTTTCTTTATTTTTTTGCGCTCCAGCAAAGCATTTTCTGCTTCTGAAACTTTCACAATAGAGGGTATTTTCGGGGGTGATCTATCCAAAAATATTTTTTTCAGAAGCCACAGAAGCTTCTGAAGCCTCGCGACATTAAGTCGCATGTTGCCAAAACATTACGTAACATCTGGACAACCCCTTTTTGCATTTTTACACCCCTTTTATATCAAAAACTATATTCGTTTTTTCCTAAAAAATGAACGACAGACTTTTTAAGAAAATATGAAAAGCAGCAACAATATTTACGCCGGATCACACTTTTATTTCATCACTGCCCCATTTTTGTAAATGTACGTTTGTAAAAGAAATACCAGCATTGAAAAACTTTGTCCCGTTTTTTCTGTTTTTCCTTTTAATTGCAATGAATTATTTTTTTTTATTAAAAAAGTGAAAAAACGATTGCTGCATCAACGTTGAAAAAAAAGTAAGGTTAACGATGTTTTTTGACATTCATTATTTTATTTTTTATGATCGTTTCTTTGTCACAAATGTCGCTGTAATCGCTCCTTTTTTTCTCACTTTATTTTCTCAGGCATGTCTTTTTTGAAAGAGCAATGTTGAAATGTTTGTTTTCACTTTTTTTTGCAGTTTATCGGTTGTCACACAAATTTTTTCTATATTTCTTTCTGTTTTCCTTTCTAGAAAAAATAATTTCCATTAAACAAATTTCCAGGGGAACCTTTTTTATTATTTTACATGAAAAAGGTGTAGTTAAAATTTTATAAATTTTTTTAAAAATTTTTTGAATATTTAAATGCCTCAATTTTCTGATAAAAGAAATAAATATATTTGACTTGAAATATCCAAGTTATCTGTTTACTTGTAGTAATTGAAATTGAATACAAGATCGTAAAACCAAAAAAAACATTATTTATAAAAATGTTAATTTTTGCATTTTTTTACAATTTTGATTTTTAAAGAATCGTAAAAATGTTTACATTTGTTTTGAAATTTTAATTATAAACACTTAATAAATTCACAACAATTTTAGAAGTTTTTTTGACATTTTTCTTAAACAAAATCTGGAAAAGAATTTACGACAGCCTGCTGCAGTATCTGTTTTTGACGCCGTTCTACTTGGCACATTTTTGTTGCCACAGGAATTTGAACTTTTGCCTTTGATTTTTTCATCTTGTCGTTCAATTTTTTTATCAGTCGGCTTTGTTTTAATTTAAAAAAAATTATAATTTCAATTAACATTAATTCAAGCCATTAATTACCGTAACCGCAGTTTTATTTTTCCCATTAAATTTGTATCGAGTTATTTAAATAATGAATTTAAAAAATCGAATAACAGCTTCCCGATATCCACTTACATTTAAAAATATAATTAATGATTTAATAAAAATTCGAATTTGAATAAAATTTTGAATCACTGGGGTATCACTTAAACCGCAATAACCAAGCAACAAATTATTTTGTTTTCTATCGGTAATTTTTATGTTTGTGCTATTTTAAAGTTGGGTAAATGTTGTTCAATAATTTTGTCCTTATTTGTTGAACGCAGGATTTTTACACTTTGTTGAAAGAAAAATTTGTCGTTCAGAGGAAAACTTGAGTGTTTATATATTTTTGGTCTACTACATATTAGTAATTACTGGGAAAAAGGAGAAAACGAAAACTTTTTGAAATGTTTGTTTTTACTTTTTTTGCAGTTTGTCGGTTGTCACACAAATTTTTTCTCTTTCTTTCTGTATTCCTTTCTAGAAAAAAAATTACATTAAACAAATGTCCTTTCTTTTTATTTTACGTAAAAAAAAGAAGTTAAAATTTTAAAGATTTTTTAAGAATTTTTGAATATTTAAATGCCCGAATTTTATGGCAAAAAAGATAAATATATTTGACTTGAAATCAACAAATTATCTGTTTATATTATAGTAAATAAAATACAGATCCAAGAAGAAAGCATTGAACATTATTTATAAAAATGTAAATTTTTGTATTTTTTTTACAATTTTGATTTTTAAAGAATCATAAAAATGTTTACATTTGTTTTGAAATTTTAATTATAAACACTTAATAAATTCACAACAATTTTAGAAGGTTTTTGTCATTTTTTATAAAAAAAATTCTAGGAAAAAATTAACGAAAGTCAGCTGCAGTATCTGTTTTTAAATGAAGTCTCATTTTTCATAATTATTTTTATTTTTGACGAGAGATTAATGTTGATACACAGGTTTTTTGCTTTAATTTGTAGTTTTGATGATAATCAAAATTGACAGAGAATAGTTTCTGGCTCTTTTTGGAAAACAAAAAGCTTCATTTTCCCTGCTCTGATTTTTTTGACTTTTAAAATGCTGATGAAGAAATCAAAAGAAAACAGCAGCGTTTCGTCAATCAGACACTGTATTTCATCATTCTTTTTTTAACGATATTTCAATGTTAAAACAGATGTTTTAGCTAGGGGTATGCAGGTTTTTTCGTTTTTTTGGAAAATTTTTGCTTATATCTCACTAGTAATGATGAGCTTGGGCTCAAAATATTGGATTTTTTATAATTAAACACCTTAGATAGAAAAAAATATAAAAAACTGATGTTACTGCTAGTAAAAATCAAGAAGATTGATTCAGAATGACGAAAAAGTGCTCGATTCCATAAGTCACCCATAATGTGCTCAATAAGTGCACCGCTCGTAATTTTATAGTTCACTTATGAGCGCTTTTCATTGCTTTTTAAGAGAGGGTCTACGAGAGGATTAAAATCAAGCGCAACATTGAAATTTTTTAAAGAATTCTGTAATTATCAA